>JAMKCH010023117.1:0-18518 GCA_023653785.1 Ophioderma brevispina
TACGATAGTCAGGCAAGTTCAAAACAAGGTTTGCTATCTTCTTGGTAGGTGGTCTACAATCGATCCTGTGCAATTTGAGAGAAATTCGTATCCTAAAAGAATCTCCTCCTGTCACTTTAACACAATGCATTGCTTACTTGCATAGGGTAGCGGAAACAGATAAAAAGCACTTGTTTGGGGTATGTTTTAGCTTTTAGTTGGTGAAAATACGTATTTAGGGTGCATTTTGAAAGTCCATATCCACCTTTGATATAAAACTGGATCGATTAAGCCCAAATTAATTGGTCGAGCTATTTACATATTGGGCGTAAATCATCCAATTTTATCATTATCATATTTTGGATCCGAATTTTCACACACTTGGACTCATCAAAACATGATAATGAATATAAGTGGCCTGGGGCTTACCCTACCAAGAGTAGTAACGTGGTGCATGGGTCCATTTTTTTTTCGCGAAAATGTGCGCAAAGGGTGTAAAAACGATTACACCTATAATCATTTGACCCAATCGCGCATTTTTTACACCTGGAGAAAACCTCGAGGGGGTTGCAACCCCCTGTTAGACGAGGGTTAATGGATTGATTGGCATCTGATTACAATAAGCCACAAAGGGAGAGGAAGCTTGGATCAAAGATTATGTCTTTACTTGGAGGAATCAATATTGAGTCGTTGATCCAGGGGGGTCGGACACGATCTGCTTGATTTGGGCATTGGGGATTTCCAAATGGTCATTTCAGGAATTCTTAAGTGTATTTTCTACGGCAGCCTCGGTCCCATGTGACATTGCAAAATCACCTTTTAAACCTTCCTTCAATACATCTTAGTAATATTATGATAATTTAGAAAAATTATTGACTTCAAAATCCGTCGGGGTTAGTGGATCACCCCGCTGTAAATAGAGTAATTTTCATAACGGTCATTTAAATTTAAATATTCCGTGAGACCATGCCTAGCCCCTTAATCCAGTCTGTGTGGGTGGAACTGTGTCGATAGGGTTCGTAGAGCGGCCTCTTATCGTTAAGTTTTAGATACATCGTATTCGCCCTGACTTTCATGCCGTTCTGTTGGCTGTTAGTATTGCGTGTCCTACCCCCCCCCCGACCCCCACCCCCCCCCCCGCCTGCCGTTTGATCAATGATTTAACTGCAGAGGGGGTACTATCCTGGTCATACCCAGGACCAGGCGGCATGAGATATGATTTATGGATGAGATTCGGTTAATAATATCTGGGAAATAAGTAACTGCAACTGTGTCATGGATCGAAGCTAGGTCTTGAAAATTGCAAATATATATAGCCTATGTCTCTGTCCGTCTTACATTGCAAGCGAATTTGATTTGTCGGTGTCACTACAGGTATCAAATTAACAGCACTATGTTAGAATGATGGTTTTGGGTTTTGTGTGTGCAATAAACTGGCCAAAACGTTTATGCTTGAAATGGACTATCAAAACCCACCAGTTAAAATCTCATGCTTAAATTCGCCCGGGGGGTGGCTTAGTGGAAAAGAGGGTACGGGGATGTGCGGCGAGAAGAGTAACCATTTCAGCTTCTCGGGTATAACTCCTCGGTCCCTTTTCTTGAAAAAAAGGTACAGTCATTTGGCAAATAATTTCCTGCTGGTCAATCATGTTTTTGCATTAATTAAATTCGGGCTCCAGAGTCATGCCCAATTCTTGCCGCCGTTCTTCAAAATCCTCCCCTGATATGGAACTATTCATAAAAACTTGCAGCCTGTCATAATCACAGGTATATAGGGTAGCTAAGTTAAAGGACAAATATCAGGGATTTTGCTGATCAGCAAATCGAAAAAATCATCAAAATCAGATTTTATCATTTTACGTAAGAAAGTAACAGTTCTTCCTAACATACCCTGCAAATGATACGACCATAAGCAACCTAATACGGACAGAATCGGAGATGTTTAGTCATTACTGTCCCGAACGGACCAACTTACTACAACACTTAATTGAAGGAGAATCGTATCTTGGAACACTGCCGTTTTCTTCTCTCTTCCTTTTCTTTCAATTCGACAGCTGGAAAAGGTAACTTATGAGAATTCTACGACTTATCCTTCACTTTGAAGCTTATTCCTGCAAATTTTTTCAAATATTTTTCAAATCACTGATAGTGTCTTTAATGTCACAGGTATAGAGATGGCTGGTCGCCTGGATCTCAAAAAAGATACTTGAGCAGGTCTGATCTGTGATAGCTTATTATCCATATAGAAAATCTGATCTTATAGTCTAAGGTAAACGAATTCCAGCCTTTTAGGGTTTCATATAATGTCACCATTCTTGAACACTGTAATGCGTGTGGTTACGCCGGGGTGGTTACCTCCCATGTAGCCTACTGAAGGGCCGTTACCCACCCCTGGCCCCCGTACCGACGACCCAACTTCGCCAAGTGCGCAAGCCCCCACCCCTCTACCATATATCCAACAGCTCCCCAAACTGCATTTTAAGTTGCAGTGGCGGCGCCAGAGGGGTACACGGCGGGGGGGGGGGTCAACTTCCCCCTTATTTTTCTTTCCCGCCACCACCACCGCCCCACGCCGCCGCCCCCCCTCCGCTAGAAGAAATTAGCAATTTTGGGCCCAAATTGTTATGAATCTCTTGAATTTTTGGAGGTGGCACAAAATTTTCCCTCTGGCTAAATCCTAAGTTGTCCTGGATCTGTATCTAGGATGTTCAGATGTTTACCTCTAATGTGACACTTTTTTGTCAAAACTATATAAAACTCTTCCTTATACCCTTAGTCCCATCTATATTTAACCCTCGTTCTCCCACTGACCTGCCCCGGACGTAGGCCCCGAGTGTCGTAGCGCGACGCGCTCGGTGGCTCGGTCACAGGGGGATGGACACAGGAGGAACGAGGGTCCTTCTAGATTGACTATATAACAACTTAAAGACGTTATTCAGTGCATTCAAAATATTTTGAAAATTTGCACGAAATAGCTTATAAAAAATGAAGGACAAAAGTCTGTAGAATTCCCCACAACAAGTTTATTTTTTGCAAAACCAACCGAAAAGGAAGAACACAGCAGTCCTCAAAAATAACGAATCTCGCGTTCAGTAGGCCTACAAACTGTAAAAAAATATACAGTGCAATTTCAACAGGAACAAGCTGGAAACTATGTAAAAACTTACAGTAAATTTTGGCTGTACTTTGTTGGGAAAAATACAGGACATACTGTAAATTTTTATTTCCCGACATTGTATTCTCAGGCCTAGTATGACAAACTCTTGAAAGTGAAGACTTTAATATATTCCAATATATTATTCGAATTTAATGAGTAACAGCAATCATTATAACACTACGATGGAATTTTTTTTTTCCAATTTAGCCATTAAGTAGAACTAAAATATACAAGGGAATACTGTAAATTTTACGGTAATTTGTTAGAAGAATTGCTGCCAGGATTTTTTACTGTAAAATTTACAGGATTGTTTTTTACAGTGTACGCACATGAGGCCAGATTTCCGATTTCGGGTCAATAATTTAATAACATCGCTACCGTTTGAGAGTTGGCCATAAAGATTTGGTAATATGAGGTTTTTTGTGATGCTAAATCCGAATCTGACTTATTATGCTGTCAGATTAACCGTTTTATCCATACAGGGTGTCTCAAAAAAAACCAACCTCTCGATATCGTTCAATAATTATATATAACATCGTTACCTTGCGATTTGGTTAATCAATGTTGGTACTAGGCGTCTTTGTGATGCTGATCTATCTGGCTGCTATTGCTGTCAGATGACCGTTTTAGCTATACAGGGCTGTCCCAAAAAATAAACCAACCACCAAAGCGCCCCTCATTTTGACCTTAATTGCAATATATGTAAACTTTTTAAAAAACAAACTGAGACATGAGCTTTTAAAAACTGAAAACAGCTTTCAGATAAGATGTAAAAGGTGGAACTGAAGCCGGTTTTAAAGACAAAAAGAAAATGTATCTGATATGGAAGGAGCATTTAAAAAGTCTTTCTTGCTGTCTGACAAATGAAGTACATATAGTCTCAGATAAATGAATGAGAGACTGAAGTTCTGCTCAACTGTTTACCATTCTCTTCCTACTACATACCACCTCCATTTGGAATACATGTACAAAAAGTGTGAAACAAACCGGATTTTCCTATCTTGCGAAAAATGGTGAATATTCCTGATTGCAAAATGTATCGCGATGAAACAAAAAATGATTCCCAAAAACAGACCTTTTTGGAGCACATTTTTTAGACGCCTTGTATTGAAATATGATAATATAATAATGATACGTGGACAATGTGAGATAATAAATAATAAATACTTCCTAGGAGTCTTCAATATGATAATAAATAAGCGCATAGCATTTTTAGGATGCTGTGAAGTTATAGCTTTCTAGGAGCATGACCTTGCTGTCTGCAGGAAGCTCAGCTTTCTTCGTTTTCCTTGACATGAACGCTTCTCAAGGATGCAATGTTTGGATCAAATGAGCATTAGCCTCCGCATGAGATCCTTGTTAGTCTAAATTCGGGAGACCTTCCAAGTGAAGAACTCTCGGAAGTGTTTGACCTTCTTGTTAGATGCACCTCTTGTGCCTCTTACTTAGCCTTGCTATGGGCACTTCCTTGGACCTGACGACTTGATGCGCATGCCAGAACCTGTGAACACTTGTGTCAATATAATATCAATATATAGCTTGTATTTACCCTGTGAAAAGTGTACATCCTGTGGAAAGCACTGCATATTCCCTATCTCGGTCCACCGCACGCCACGAGCAGATTTTTCTTCAGTTCGGGGTGTTAGAAACGACCCTCTATATCCCTGGGAGGCGGCTGGTGGCAGCTCAAATTTTGTTGTTCAATGCCCCTTTCATATAGGGCTGAACTTCAGTGGTGGTTAGAAGGTTGGGAATTATAGGCAAAACAGTACTAGTCCATTTTTATAACCAAAATGCGAAAAAGTGATCAAATTCGACCTTGAACTATAATATGCACTTCCAATTCCAAAAAACGATACTGAAAATAGTTTCAGAGACATGTTGTATGGATACAAAGCAATTATAAATATATAAAAACAAGAGGGTTTGGCAGATTCATGTATTAAGGCTGTGATTGAAAACAACTGAAATCTGCCCACTTTTTACACATTTTTCGGAATCAAGTACCTGAAAATTTAGGTTGTGTGTGTTTCGTGACTTCATTTAATGTTTTTTGAGCTACCCCGGGATTCCATAGAGCAAACAATTTCCAGATTTACTAATGTCCTGGAGTTTACTGGGTTTGGAAACCATAAAATTGACATTTTGAGGGGTTGATTTTTGAATTATTGACACCCCTGGGCCCACTGTCTACGTGTTGTAGTAATGACTAAAATGAATGATTTTGTTGGGTATGTTAGTTACCATCCTTGTACAAAAAACCAAAAATCTTAAAAAAAAAAAACTGATTTTATTTTAATTTTCTTATTTAGCAAATCACTGATAGTGCCTGAAGTGTTTAATAGTCGAAAAAACTTAGTGAGTTGTCGAATTACGGAACACAATGGCTTGCCATACTCTCTCCACATCGTTCGAACAGCGAACGGCAAGTGTAAAATGACAGAATGTACAAAACGTATACAATAATAAATGACATGTGATTGTGCTATACATTTTCGAGTGTAGACGAAAAATTTACGACATATTTTTTATAAACAATTAACCCAGGTTCATCCAATTTTAAAGGGGGATGACCGATTTAAATCCATGAATTTGTCATCTTGATAGGGATGACTTCAGACACCCACCTCCGTCTCAACCCAAAACCCAGGCTGTAAAGTTTCGCGACGAATTTCACCCGTTTAAGTGAGGGCTAAAAAAGTGATTTTGTAATCCCCATAGAGACTGTGTAAATGAATATTGGTCGACTAAACGGGCCACATTTTCACTCTACACATCCAAAACACACATCCTTTAGCCCTAAGATTTCACAGGTCAATGAGACAAATTAGCTTTCTTCTGATACCAAAATTTTGACCATTCCCGGTAAAATCTAATATAAGTTCCCTGGGGACGAAGCTATATGGACCTTTAAAGGTGCCACGAGAGGCTTCACATATTAGGTGTTCCTAAAAAAATGAAAGACCTGAGTTCTGTACTTATATAAAGTTTTCCATCAAATATCCCCATCTGAAGGATAACTCAGCGGAAAAACATATTTCTTGGTACAAAAACTGTGAAAATTCTAATTTCCTATTGGAGCATTAGTAAATTCAGTCGATGTTTGTATTGATATATAATAAATTCAATCCCGTTTGCTTTCACATTAAAGACATTTCTGTAACCAAACACAAGGTAAGATATCTATTTCGTGTCTTACTCTAGTCTACGTGAAATCACTACAGGACAGAAAATAGGGATGCCTTGAAAAGCTTTGAACCTCTCATTGCACCCCTTATCTAATTACCATATTAGACTCCTTCGGCGTAGTTCTTATTGTTGATTTATCAGTACTTTTAAGTCTAACATATTCATCCTGACCTTTTATATATGTGTTGGCCTTGACCTCATATGTTCTGTGCCCAGGTCAGTGGTCCTTTTGACCAAATGTGGTTGTCACGGGGCATTTCTACGCAAATATACCTCTAGATGACCTTTGACCTTTAGGGTCACTCGAAACCGTCAAACGTCAGACTGTCCTCTTACCCTTCATGCCAAATATCAGCCCCATACAGCGTTCGAAATAGTCGGTGTCCTTCTCCCGGACAACCAAATTGAGCACCGACACCAAAAAGATACTACCTTGTCTCGACGGACGACCAGAAAATTAGCCTGGCCAGGAACCGCCAAAAAGATTATCATTTCACTTATTAGGTATATTATATACATAAAGTTGGTTTTAAAAATATTTTTATTTTTTTTATTTTTTTTCCTTTTTACAACAAAAAATTGCAACGTGGTTGTCCGTGGGACAACCACACTTTTCCCCTTAATTCGGACGCTGGCCCCATAGATCCAAAGCATAACTAAATGCATAGCCGGACAAAAAGACGATAGGGCATTCTATAAAATGACTTTTAAATTGACCTCTAGGTGACCTTTGACCTTTTGGGTCACTCTAAACCCTGATAGCAAACGTCAGACTGCCCTCCCCATATCTTCATCCCATTTCAAATCTAACGAAACGCTGAGCCGGACAGACAGATCTCATTTTTCAGTAGTGTAGATGTAATCGACTTAGTACTTTTAGTGTAGGGATGGAATATTTCAAATGAGTATTATTTTATGCACTGATAGAGCGCAGAAATTTCCATTAAAAATTTTTTTTTTAAGCCTGCATACTCTCAATATTGATTGTATACCAAGTACACTTTGTTCTTAATGTCTTCCAGCATAATTAATGAAAAACATCCCAAATGAGTATCTAAGTTGTATCGGATCCTTGGTACATGCTCTGACCATTCAATTACTTTTTTGTTAATGTTTGCCCACGATTGACTTCACTATTAGTTCCTCTGGTAGAAATACTTTGATTACTTGAGTGAACCTTGCAAGTAACATGTATCTGAAACCGTTTTAACCAATGAAATAATGAAAAATAATAGGTATACTTGATCAAAATAAAATGCTAGACATGAAATATTGGTAACTACATTGTTGAAAGGGTTGCAAATGAAATTCCACTTCTATTATCTATGATCACTCAATATCCACGGGTGTTGTTTCAGATGAATTAAAAATAGCATAAGTTATACACATTTTTAAGAAAGAAGTTCCGGAAAACTTTTCTAACTATCGACCATATCATTATACCATGCTTCTCAAAAAATCTTGAAAGGCTATTATTTAAAAGGTGTGTTTGTTACACGAATATAGTTAATATTGAATTGTAAACAATTTGGTTTCAGAACTAACCACTTTACTTTTATGGCAAATTTGGATCTAATAGACAAAAGAAGCGAATCGATTGAAAATATTAAAACCACTATTGGCATTTTTCTCGACTTGTCGAAAGCATTTGACACCGTCGATCACAGTATATTATTGCATAAATTAAAATTGTATGGTTTTAGAGGTATTGTTATAGGAATGGTTCAAGAGCTATTTAGATATAAGAAACAATATGTTTATTTTAATTCTTGTAAGTCAAATTTTACAAAATATCGTCTGTGGCGTTCCTCGAGGATCTATTATAGGTCCTCTTCTATTTTATTTATACTGTATGTAAATGATATTGTAAATGTTTTAAAAATCATACAATTCGTCATGTTTGCTGAAGATACGACAGTTACTCACACAAAGATATCGCAAGTAAGTTCGAACTCATAGAAAAAGAACTCGAAGAGGTAAGCAACTGGTTTAAAGGAAACAAACTATCTGTCAATGCTTCCAAGACGAATTATATGATTCTCGGAACGTCAAAAAATCATGCGTTAATGATAATTGTAAGGACATTGTATATAAAATACCAAAAGTTAAAACACAATTTGCATTCAAATCAATTAGAACTTGTCAAAAAAATCTCTATCAACCAATCACTTTAGGGCACAGATCCAGGGCCATACGCAGGATTTTTTTTGGGGGTGGGGTGGGTGTGCGCGTCTTCGAAAAAAGTGGACCTAACCCCCCTAACATGGTCTCTTTTTTTACCTTTTGAACATCCCATCACAAAAAAGTGGGCTTTCTGGTCATTTGAAATTTTAACCACTTAGTTCTCCAGGTAGACAAGGATGTATATTTTATTAATCTTTCCCTCGAGATGGACAGCGTACTTTCGGACCTAGTAACACAGATAATATTATACACCTGGCACAAAAAGTATCTCGGCATGTTTTTCGATCAGTATTGTGCCAAAGTCAGACCATTTTGAAAGTTTCGAAATATACACTTTGTTGCCTACGTGTTGCTTTTTCATTTAAAACCTCGCTTGTTAAAAAGCGTGCAAAAATGGCTGAGATAGCGCCCGAAAGACGCAAACCCCCGAAACCAAAAGTTGCAGGTTTGGATTTTTCAATGGTCACTGTGTGGTACAACGCAATATACGCGTGTATTGATTTTACACAAAGAGGTTTTCTTATTGAATGAGCGAGAAAGCCTACTTGCAATATTGATAGTGGTCCGCGTGTTCGTGCCCCAGTACACTGCATTCGGGGGCTTGCGTCTTTCGGGCGCTCTATCACAGCCATTTTTGCACGCTTTTGTAAAGCGAGGTGTTAAATGAAAGAGCAAGACCTAGGCAACAAAGTGTATATTTCGAAAACTTTCAGAATTGTCTGACTTTGGTGCCGGCAATACTGATCTAAAAACATGCTGAGATACTTTTTGTGCCAGGTGTATATCGCTCTTCTACCAACCCTGGCTTGATAGCTTAGTTGGCAAGAGCGTTGTGCTAGTAATACGAAGGTCGCCGGTTCGAATCAATCGCACATGTTTTTTTTTCAACACTAACGTGCGCTGGCCATCTCCAGGGAGAGGTTAATAAAATATACTTTCTTGTCATTTGTTCTCTAAATTTTGGACCTTTTCATAAACAAGTTTGCAAAAAGTGGACCTTTTTGCCCTTTTGCAGAGGTCTTTGGGTGAGAGACAGCCAAATTGCCATAAAATAGGGGTTTCCGAGTGATAAATTTGCAAATTTTTCCAAATAATGGGGTCTTTGAGTGAGATTTTAGCAACATTTTCTAAAAAAATAGAGGCCATGGGTGAAAATTTCCCCCAAAATAGGGGTATTTGGGTGACAGTGGTAAAATGTTCATAAATGTAGGGTCTTTGAGTGACAAATGACAACGACGCTGAAATGGGAGCCTCAGAGTCCCTTACAAGTCTCTTCATATGCGTCTCTTCAAAGATGTGAGTGCCCCAAGAAGAAAAAGGCCGAATAGTGAAAAGGGGGGGGAAAAAAAAAAACACAAAAAAAGGAAAAAAAAGAACAAAAAAAACAAAGAAGAGAAAAAAACGAAAAAAAGAACAAAATCAAAATCACTAAAGGGAGACGGACTGCACTGTCGAATTTTAAGTACCTTCATGAAAACAATGTTGTGTATCTCTAGCTACAGACATTTACAACAGACACACACACACATGGCACATATGTCACACACACGCAACACTAGGTCTCTGGCATGGCAATGTGTAGCGTGATTATTTGCTTTGAAATGTATCAGAAGAGTTATTGGAAAAACAAACTGCTAAGTAATCTGCTGAACTGCTATATCAATCTTTAACATATGTATATTTCTGCTAATTCTCAGTCTATCGCTATCTGGCCTATGGCACTACTACTTTTGTTACTACCTAATCACACCTTAAAAATATAAGCTAATTAATATATACTCGCGATAAAATGACCCCGTTGGAGTTAAACTGACTGTTTTCATGATCATATTTAACCCTAAACTTGTTTTAGCTCAAATGGGATCATTTTACTAAATTTAGTCGTATGCATCGGCCACCGCCTATTTACCGCTTTTTTGTTAGTAGGCCTAACTTGAATAGGCCCTATTGTGCCACGATTTTTTTTTCTTCCCAAAATAGGCCATTTTGGGCGGGGGTAGCCTGCGGGCACCCGTTCTATTCTCTTGGGTTTTGACCTACTTTTCAAATGTCATTGTTGGCAGAAAATATTCGTGCTCTTGATATCCTCTACAATCACGTGTGTGATAGTTTATGAAATGTTGTGTCCATTTTACGTCATATGGAATATGTACTCAATAAGATCGCCGCAACGGAAACCACCTGAAACGTACATTAGCAAAAAGATATAGTGTTCAAAAGATGTAGAAACACAGGGCAATATCAGCGAAGGTTCCTGAGAAATTTTACAGTGCTTTGCTGGTAAACAGCGTCTTTAAATCGTTATGCGTGCATTGAATGAACGGATGCTTAAATGTTGGGGCCCCCTGTACAGTGTACAAGTCGTGGGCGAATCAATAATAATAAATAAAAATTCGCTTTAAAAAGGAAAGGGCGGGTCAGCGGAAATATCATGTAATTGGTATGTGAAGGTATTAGTAGATGAATATTGCGTTATTTTTGTAATGCTTGAGCCATGAGTGCATTGAATGAACGAATGCTTAAACGTTTGGCACCACATGTAGTCAGCTGGGCGATATCAATAATAATACATAAAAATTCCTTTAAAAGGAAGAGCGGGTCAAGCGGAAATATCCATGTATTGGTATGTGACTGTATTAGTAAGATGAATATTGCTTTTATTTTGTAATGCTTGAGTCAACGGTTCAGATGATATAAACATTATCTTCTTTAAAATAATTATTAATTTCTTTTAGGTAAATCAGGGGGACTATGCTGTGGCCGGTTCAGATTGATATAAAAATATTATCTTTAAAATAATTATTAATTTTTTTAGGTAAATCAAGGGGACTATTGCTGTGGAGCACGGAATGCCCATTTAAGAATGTTTGCATTTTGATGTTATGATAAAAAACGTTTTCAAAATCTTTCACTATCAAAGGTTGGATGATTTACTTGTTCTTTTAGTATCTAAGTGAGGCCTCGAGAAACATTAGTGGTGATTTTGATTGGATCATCAACCTTTAATAAGAGGCTCTTAAATTTTTTTAGGAAACATGAATGGCGTGATTTGATTGGATCAATTAAGTTTTGTGGTTATACGGCATTTTTACGCAGATTAACCTCTAGATGACTTTTGATTTTTTTGGGTCACCGTGATAATAACCCTCAGGCTGTTTTTTTCTACCTGCATGTCAAACATCAGTCCATAGGTCAAGGGGCTTCAAACGCATAATCGGACAGACCAGATCTCATGTTAGGAGTACTAGTGCATTTCCCCTGTGTGTGACCTTTTTTACCTATGTGCACACTTTTTAATAGAATGTGATACTTACTAGTAAATAAGTGTTATTATGTTGTATTTGGATTGGTCGCACTTTTCCTTTAAAAATCGTAAATGTAATAGAGAGATATGAATCCTCTATTCACTCTGTGTTAAATTATTTACGTTCATGTATACCTCGGCTAAGTGTGTCCAAAATCACATAAGTCAACTTGAAAAACTCCCACAAAATGTCCATCTTACTAATCCCTTCCCTTACATGGCTATTTCCCCTTGACTCGCCCTTTCCTTTTTAAAGGAATTTTTATTACGAATGACATTCATTATTTATTGTTAATGAAGGAACGATCGAAAACAAACGTACCAACGAACCCACCGACCAACCAACCTACCGACCAACCAACCGCGTGGCATTTTTGTATTTCTGTCTTTTACACCTACCAAGCAGCGGAAGAGCAGGGCGTGGTTGTTGCACGTGGGTCAGAGGTGAAAGGTTAGGCATTCGCGTCTGAATTGATCTCTGGCTGTAAACACAAAATGTGACGGCGTGAAACTGAATACCAATAGCTTCAAATCAACTGATTTAGAAGAGAAAAAGCTAGAAGTGTATCTACGATTAGAGTCTTTGCTATCTTTTTGGTGTGAGCTGAAAATTTACAAGGTAAGAAATAGACGGGGAAATAGAAAAGTGTTTCACACACAGTCTCAGAATTCAAGTTCGCTGAGTATTGGACTTGTGCAGGCCCTGTGCAGGCAACGTTCTGTGTGCAGGCCTCAGACTGAGCCTCAGACCCGGGGGGGCCACTACATACATTCCCATGGTATCATCCTCAAGCAGGACCTTTCAGATCTGACCCTACGCATATATCTTTCCTTCATTAAGACTACCCCTTATACGGTGTAACGGAGGCCGAGTCGGGGTAGACACTGGTAACTGTGGGTCTGTTGGGGCCGGAACCAACCAATGCACTTGGACATAGAATATTCACAACTTAAATGCGAATCACAATTTATATCATTCACTCAACAATTTATTCACGCCTTTTACACACAATCTCTGCTGGACCCTATCTTCACAACAAATCACGTTACAGCATTGGATCATGTAGTCACATCATTGGATATGTAAATCATATAATGTAGTATCAGAACACACAACAAATCATTGCGAACCCTGCAAATGTAGTATCAAACACGACTTGAACAACGGACATTGGAACCCTGCAAAAAAAAGCGAAAGCGGAAATGAATGTGTTAGCATGGCAACCCACAAATACTAAGGCCTATGGCCTATAAACATTAAACTAGGGACTTGGAAGCGTGCAGACCCGAGAATTCCAGACCAGATCAATACACCAATTTCAACACCAATCACACCTCTCTATATCATCCACTCCAACCCTCAACCTCTAGCCATATCACCCTAACTGCTGAGTCTCGCCTACACTCCCTTATGCGCGCGCCAACATCAACACCTCTTTCCCGTGTAATTGACGCTATGGACCCCCTAGTCCCATACATGATTATTTATAATCATACAAAACATTAGAACCTTAATTGTAAACCTCCAGGGCAACCTTAGTGTTTTTTTTATTAGTAATGACAAAACAAAAAGGGAGTTTTGTGATGCGTTAGGTGACCAGCGAGCTAAATGCGAACATCACATAACCATTCCACACTCAATACCCTCAAATTTAACACATTTCCACCACCTTATCACTCCAGATCGACAAAACAATTGGTTGCAAAGTAATCAGATTTGGATTAGCTGCTACTATTTGTCATGCAAGCACACTGGCCATCTTTCAATTTTCCCAGTCCTCCTTCCAGTGGGAAGTTTTCCAGCAAGCCCATATGATATACTTCCACCTATTCCTTCTTCCAGTGAGGAATTTCCGACACCACATTATCCATTTTCCACCTATTCCAAATAGCTACAGCTTAAATTTTGACGGGTGGCATCATGTGATTCAAAGACAACAGTAATAAATGAATAAACAAGAGTGTGAAACGCGATTTTGGAGAGTGACTTGCCTAATTACAAATGACTCATTAAAATAGTGGTTGCAATGCTAGCGATGAGTATCATAATAGTAGAGGTGGGCTATAGAAGGTCAGGGTTTCAGAATCACTTCGAACACAGGCTCATTTGATGACTTTAAATCACCCTGATCACACGTTGATGATTAAAAAATGAAAATGAAAAAAAGGGCGAAAACCAGGGTGACCCACGAAAAAATCCACAAATGGCCGCCAAATTGTCAAAAATTTGATTTTTGACCATAACGCGGTTATTTTTTGCTCAATTTGCTAATTTTGGTTCAATATCCCATGTTTTGGGGTATTAGGAATCATGCTATGAAAACTATTTCATCTCAAGATAGCTTTTGTTTTCCTGAAAATGACGTTTTTGCTTAAAATTGAGCTCCGAGGGCGCTTTCCCATAAACTGCGCAATCCGACTTGATAATGTTATTTTAACATTCAAAAAGTTGACGAGAGTTTTATTATGAACACTTGCTAAAAATTTGACTTGCGTGGTGTTTGCGGTTTTACAACTATAGGCTTTTTTTGTCATAAAAATGCCCCCCCTCCATTGAAACCCCCACGTAAGAAAGTTGTTGACCCCTGTGTATTCCAATGAGAGTGGTTGCGTCAAATTTTAACATTATTTGCCAAGGGAAAAAATGGCCAAGTGTTACACAGCTCTAACTTCAAAAAAATGATGAATCAACAATTCTGATGATGGCCCACCGGTTAAAAATTGAAAACTTTTGATATGATATGTACTTTTGGGAAACGGAAGAAAGCGCCCTCGCAGTCCAATTTTAAGCTAAATTGCCATATCGAGAAACGAAAAGTCGTGGTGAGATAGAAGATGCATAGAATGATTCCTTGCATGCCAAAACATGGTTGGCCACAAAAAATGAAGGTGATTAAAACAAAGGTATCAAGTTATGGTCAAAAATACGATTTTTGGCCAATTTGCGGCCATTTGGATTTTTTTTGGTGGGGCACCCTGGTTTGCCCACTTTTTTTTTTTTTTTTTTCGTCGAATCGGAAAATGGGATTAAGCATCATTAAAGTCATATTCTAGCTGTGTGTTCGAAAGTGATCTGAAAAAACTATGACCCAAATATGACTGTGCTCTATAGCCCACCTTAATAATAGCCCATAGGACAATGACACCAACATATATCCCCACCCGTATCAGAGGAGTTATAAACTGCACTGATAGCTATCCCATATTTTAAAAGGAAAAATCGGATACTTGGTACACACAATTAACAACATGTAATTTACACGACATCTTGTACATATTAGCACCTGGCACCATTTTTGTGTAAGTTATCTCAGGGCTAATGCAATCTTTAATCAATGTGCCATTAATAGGCGGAAGTATTATTCAAAAGAACCTGGTTGTGTTGCACTGTAAAATGGAAGCATTTATTCCAAAAGAACAGGGCTGAAGTATTATTCAAAGAATGGGAAATATGAATAACCTGCAAAACTTGATCTTTATTCGAAACCAACCTAAGGGAAGTACCTTTTCCCCAAATCATAACAATTACCAAAGGACATCTTGTTTTGGCATACCAATATTCAAATTCAAGTTAGGAAAGGAGATGATTTTAATTGATTTAAACATCTCAAAATTTATCATGCCTGCATAGGTGCTATTTAACACCATGATTACATCTGTTTCTGTACATCATAAACAATTTCAGATCATAATAACGATCAATGCTTTGGAGCTCCTATTACCAGGAATACACATGGTAAATGATGCAATTTCATGCAAGGCCTACATGGCAACATGATTCAATTTTACGAATGCTAAGGGTAACATGATTACAATTTTACAGGCCTACACGGTCCAGTTACAATGAATTTTGCATGATGATTCTTATGATTTCCACTAGGTTTCATAGCGGATCATTAAGGCATGTCAGAGTGATACGTGTGTTGAGTTGTGGATTGTGTGATAAGGATGGTGACGGATGGGTGAGAGTGGAAGATGGGTGGAGTGTGATGGGTGTGATGTTGTGAAGAATGGGGGGTAGTGGATAAGTGAATGTGTGTGAAGGGGTGATGAGTGGATGTGTGATGTGAATGAAGGATGTGTGAAAAATTACAGCAACCTTCAATTATAAATACACAATTTTTACATTTGCAAACATGTAGGCCCGGTTAGAGAAACACCAGAAATCAGGCATCCACATCTTTATTTATATAACTTTTTCTAGCCTTATTTAATTTCCAACCACGAAGGACATAACTCGAACCAAACAACTGAAATCTGAAAGATTATGGGTATTTTATTTCTGAAGACAAACTTAATTTATATTATCTTTTATAGTTATTTATTTAAAAAAACCACCGCAATGCATTCCAGAATTGCGTAGGCTCACATTTCCTTTGAGCAAAATACACAAAACCTACCAAAATCAAGCATCTACTGCATTTTAGGATAAGCGGCATGGCCGTTTCCCTCTATGATATCAATCAATTACATATGCAAATACGACATCGAGCCATGAATATGCAATAAGGCCGGACATCGCGAACCAAATGTCGGCCTGCCTATTTTCGATCAACGCAGCGGTCACCATTGAAAACAGCACAACCGGCATCGGATGCATATGAACAATCAAAAAGAAGAATTCATTCTCGCAAATTGCCACACTTCTAACTAGGCCAAATTTTAACGCAACAGTGCCGCTCCTACTTCAAAAATCACCGCTAGGTTTCTCAGATCAGCATAAAACTATCAATTATGAAATACACCGAGCGCAAAAGTAAATTGTGAGACATTTCATGAAGGACCAGATGACAATTTGCTCACCTTATGCAATTACACAGTAAAAAACAACAACTGTGCATGGCGTCTCATAGGGCCTAATATTTCACTAAAATCACAATTTTAAAGAGCACGATGGCCTACTACATTACATGACACTCACAATGTTCTACACACAGGTAGTTCAATATCTTAAATAATCTCAGTCTACTTCTTATACTCCCCCCCCGCCTCAATCTATTACACACTGACTAAAATCTTAAGTTTTCTTATCATCGACAACGTCCAACTTGACGAACTTCAACACTCGTCCGATCTCCTCGATTTGGTGCTTGGCGAATGTCATAACAACAAATCCAAAATAAAGGACACACTGTTTGTTTTCAACTCCATACGAAATATTACCTAATCAATAAAATTTTAGAACTAAGGTGGATGCGATATTCTGCCGCTTCCTTCCCGTCACACAGCCCCCTCCCCAGTGTGTGCCGTTCCCCGGACACAAGGAGAAGACTGACGGGAATGAAAACGTGGCGCTACCCCTACAGGACCCACTCGGGTTTACTTAAACTACTGTCAGAATGTGTTCCTTAGCTTCAGACATCTTTCTTTCTTAATATCTTGTCTCCACCCAGTCATCTTCGAAATTCGTACCAGTTGTACTTGTTTACGATGTTTGTCCTTTTTGGTACTGAATTACCATCTGATGGCGTTCCTGTTCCAATAGTATCCTTTTGGCCAACTTTGGCCGAATCGCCAAGTCGTCAATCCCGCCCTTCCTCCTCACTCTCTGTTCTCCCCTTCTCCTGTCTTTCACTGCTTACCCTTTCCTCTCTTCCTCCTCTTCACTCTATCTGCCAAGCTCCCCACAACTTACTCTCACCAACTTCCCCCTCACTCTCCTCAATACACACACTCTTCCGCTCACTCTTTCTATCTCACTCTCCACTTCTGATCCTTACCTTCTCCTGCTACCCCATGTCCCGCCAGCTCCACTCCTCTTTCCTTCTCCCCTTCCTACGATTCTTACCACTTCCTTCCACTTCTCTCTGTACACCTCTCACTCTCTCCCCGTCCTCTGTTACACTAGAACCTCACTCACTCGCACATTCTCTTCCGCCTGGTCGTACCTCCTGCCCAATCTATCCATCAAATCACTCTCTGTCTCCTCCCTCTCATCCCCACACGCCCTCTTGATCTGTTCTTGCTCACTCGCAATTTGACTTCAGTTCATTCTCCTGTTCTAGGGGTCAAGCCAAACTCGGCGCGCTAAGTTCTAGCGCCTCCTTCAACTTTCATGAATGCTCCGTCGCACTCATTGGTCCAAACAAAAAGGGCGTTCTTCTCCGTCAAATTATGCAAGGGCGAAGCTATATCTGCAAAGTCACGAATAAATCGTCTTATAGATACGAGTGCTAAACCTAGGAAACTTCGCACCTGTGTCTTTGTGATGGGGGTTGGCCAATCTTGAACGGCTCGATTCTCGAGGGGTCTGTGTGTATCCCCTCCTTGACACTAAATGACCCAAATATGAACCTCTTATGAAAGAGATACACTTTGACGGCTCAATTTAGCCCGGCACCTCTGAATCTGGCTAACACTGCACTCAACCGTTTAACAGGCTTGGAGATCGTACTCCCAGAAACAATCACATCGTCAAGTACACTAATAAAGTATCCCATCGCAATCCAGCCAGTACACTGTCCATCACCTTTCAAACGTTGGACGGTGAATTCACAACAGAATGGGCGTACAGTCAATGCGTAAAGACCCTCGTCGTCACAAAAGAGATTTGTCTTTAGCATAACCGTCTAATCCTGCCAGTACCCTGAGGCCAAGTCTAGCGTGGAAAAGTTGAATTCGCAACACAGAGCATCAGCGGAATCATCTATGCGCGGGGGGAGCGGGTAGCGTCCTCACAGTAACGTCATTCAAATTTCCCTGGAG
>JAMKCH010023118.1:0-57715 GCA_023653785.1 Ophioderma brevispina
ATTATCCACCTTATGTGTAGCCTCACGATGTTTTGATGAGATGCATGCATCATAATCCTTTTTAATTTAGGGCCACTTAGTGTTCCAAGGGGCTTTCTGCTGAAAATTTGGCAAAAAGACGGAATTCAAATGAGCCTTGCGCTTACATAACTTTTTTGTAAATTAAATTTATTTTTATATATATATATATTAGAAATATCCAATTACACATATTTACACAAATCCTGCAGTTTTATGGATCATGTATTTGTAGGGGTGTTACAAAATACAGGGCATTTTCCCTAGAGTTTGTACAGTAACGCTTAGCACGTCCACGATGAAATTGGTTTGTTTTCAGCACTTATTTTTATTGTTAATAATACTTGAAGACCTGAGCGCAAGAAGTCCTAATCGATATTTGATGTTTTGAGTTAGCAGCCTTCAAAACTTTTAAAATATTGTAGTAATTTAATGGAAATAGATGCAACCATATTAAATTTAGCATGATTATAGGAAACATACCTTGGGATGATATTTGGAGAAAATTTGCGTGCCGGCAATATGATTACGAGATAAATCAATATATCGATGTTTGGCCTAAGTACTTTTGGCGCTCAAATTGGAGTAATTAAGCACTTTGATGGCTAAAAAACATCCCATATTTTCTTAAAATTCTAGAAAGTGGGGCTAACAATATCTAACACTTTACAGGTGAACTCTAACCCGGAAGTTTGATGCGGGCAATTTATTACGAGATAATCAATAAATCGTTTTGGACTTAAGTACTTCTTTCGCTAATGGAGTAATGTACTGTTTTATTGCTCAAAAACGTCAAAGATTGTCTAAGATTTCTTAAAAAGGGCCAAAACAACCTTAAAATCCCGTATTTTTATCTTGAACATCGTAACTCATTAGATTATCACCATTGAGTTGTACGTTTCTTGTATTCACTGTTGCTATGGGTGGACTTTTTGACCTCAAAAGGCGTTAGTGCCAAAAATCCTGCCCCCAAAAAGTGTTGTACAGTTGTTTTGAAACAACAAACATAATTATTATATTTCATCACCCCTAAGGAACTCGGGGTGGGGTGGCCCTGGGGTGGGGGTGATGGGTCCATGGGACCCCACTACTTAACTCATTACGGCTTGTCCGATTTTAATTTTTTTTGGTATAAAGAAGCGGCTTTAAAAGTCAGACGATTACAAATAAATCGGCGCAAAAAATCACACGCGTAAGCGGCAGCTAATTTTGAGGCCATAGGAAACCCCTATCACTAAGTGTTTAAAGGATTGCAGCGATAATGCGAGAGATTAAAAAATTGTTGAAATGCAATTTTTCTACTTATAATCAGGGATAAGTGTAACAAGTTCATAAACTTACTTAATGTAGAAACAACCCAAATTATTGAAAAAGTTAAATTTTTGGGAAATTTGTATAACCATCTTCCACAAATAGGCATAGAGCGATGTTGACTCAAAGTCTACACGAATAGGACTCACAATATAAATCGTAGTCTTCATATGTGAATTGGTTTAGTCTTGCAAAAGTTCCTTGAAACCAGCCAGAGATCGTACTATTCTCCTCTTTCATGAACATCCGAGCCATCCATTTCCTTCGTCGGGAAAGTGGCCCCTACCCCCGCACCCACCCCCCCCCCCCCCCTCTGGGCACTACGGAGTGCAAACCCCTGGATCACTTAAGTGTTAAAGGATCCTGGAACCTTTTTGGATGTTTTTTGATGGTTCAGAGGATTCCTTTTGCATGATTTTATGAAGAAAAGCAACTTTTTTCGATCTCCCTGGTCTATCAACTACATACTGACCAGTCTTGATTTGGGATGTCCCCTTGTAATGAATTATCTCATATCACATGGCTAAAATTGGCATTCCTACCTTGTTTTAGCATTATTGATCTACATCAGACTGTGAACTTTCAACACTAACGCAAGGCAATCCCCCTCTTAGAATGGACCTTTTGATCAGAAAACTCATCTGTATACTATTGGTTCGCGTGCTATCTATAGATTGATACATTAAAGGGATTTATGGTATGAATCTATCGGCACCTATATATGACGTACCAGATGGTTTGCATGGTCATTGGAGTATTCCTTGCGAAGAAAACACAATTTCACGCTTAATTGTCGAAGCAGTAGACGATTTAAAGAAGCCGCCATGTTTATTTTTTACGCTATCGTTTTGCCACAAGCCATGTTTAGTCTTTCACACCAATTGAAAGATTATCGGTGGTTAGTCAAGTTCTGGCCTGTATGAAGGACTATCGCGTTTACTTTTTACATTGAATTAAAAACACAGCTTTAATTTAACGTTTTCCTTTGAAATACATAGAATTATCAAAAATGGCATACATTTGTGCCTAATTTTTATAAAATGAGCCTGGGATTCTTGAGAAATATAGTTTTTAGAATAAAATTAGGAAACTCTATATCATACAAAGAAGCGCTACTCGGTACATTGAAAAGTACGTAGATTGCTGAACCGCTTATTAGTGGGTTTCGAACACTGATCTCTATACGATGGATTGGAAACCTGGGCTTCGTAATTGAAGCACTGATGGCCATTGATCATCCAAAAGAGCCCAAGCAGGTGGTTAAGAGCCGGTCATTTATACAAAATTTTCCCCATTGAAATGTCGATAAGCTACAAAACAGACTACAGAATCGAGCCAATTCAGTGAGCTCATTGTATTTGCGCGTATGGGATGGCATTTCTCTCAAACGTACACCCGGGATACAACTTCTGTTAAACAGGTGTCTCTGGAAAATGGTATTGTGTTCGGTAGAACAAGATGCCCGTCCGTTGCTCCATTCATCTAATATACAATTACTGTTCTGTAGCCAATCTATTGCATAGAGATCAGTGGTTACAGTGCGACTGCGATAAAACTATAAACATTTTGCGACCCCTTTCAAATGTCCACGTTTTTCATGGATTGTTAGTGTTTAGGCCAGCTAAAAATTTGTTTATCACAAAATGATATCTAAAACACCCCTCTTAATATATTTCTCAAATCACTGAGGTTTTAAAAAGTGTAGTTTTTTGCAATAAAAAAAAAATCTAAACGAACTTCGCTCCTATCCTTTGTGTGCTCAACGAAGTTCACAAGGATGAGGCTTGTGGCAAACCTGCTCGTGGTATATGCACGTATGGGATATATTTTCGCTGGCTTCTGTTTCGGTATTGAATGCGGCGTTGTAAATATACCACAGGGAATAAAACATGGTACCTTCCATGATTGCTGTACAGCTGTGTACATTGGTCGGAATAAATCTGGATTTTTTTTCACAAGGACTACTCCAATGGCCATGAAAACCATGTGGTACGTTTTATTTAGGGATATTTCATTATATATGTGCCGATAGATTCATACCAATGAATCACTTTAAGCTTTACAGAACGGTCGGCAACGCGTTCAACTTTTGTGCGACGCTTTGTTTTTTGTTTGGATTTTCGGTAAAATGGTTGGTATTTTAACAATAAGCATACCTGGTCTAGGTTCTTGAGTGTATGCTGCTTGTTGTGAATCTTCTTTTGTGGTCGATCTCGTTGTGTACAATTTACAAATTCTAAAAAAAAATTGTCTTGTGAATGTCCTCCATCATGGTTTGTTGTGACATGGGAAAATGTGACGTGACCGATGCTTTTCAGACCACAATGCAGTCTGATGGACTGAACTTTCTGGCGCACAGGGGAAATAATGCGACAATGTAAACTTGCAATATCGCCCTCATTTCATAGGCATGTATACATACAGCCTGTCTCAAAAAATGGTACAATCAACAAAAACGATTTCTTTTTTCCTATTACTCAAAAATAAGTAAGTCGTGTTGTACATCACATTAAAGAAAAAAACACGAGACTTTCCAGTATTTTTTGTTTAATCTCATTTGCTTGTTTCAATCGGGAGATAACTCCAGTTTACTGCGGAACAAAAAAATTGAGTTTGTGCCACTTTCTGGTTGATTGAAAACGGTGAAAGAATTAGTTAAACATAAGTTATTCACATTTGAACAGATATGAAATTATTTAAAAAGGAATTCACTTCATAAAGATACTCTAAAAGAAAACAGTTATGTAATGGTGGAAGTTATGATCAGTAAGTTCTGGCTTTAAGATAAAGTGAATAACAATCGACATATTATTGTTTGTTAGAAGAGAACAATGAGCGTACAGCAACCTGGAGAGTTTTAATGGTCTTGAAGTATCATGAACGCAAATTCCTACCAACACCTTGATACTTTGCTTCCAAATTCAAATTTTCATTTTGACTTCGACAATTAGTAAATGCACGAAGATAGTGCAATTTCTTTAAACCATTTTTTTTTATTTGGAGTGTTTATTTTGGTTGCAATTACGTTCCTTCTGGTATGATTTTAACAGATACCAATTTTGTAATAATTTCAAAGCTCCATTTCATTGACGTGCAATAAATATTTGTATTGTTTATTATTTTTCGAAAAGAAGATATTTATCATTGAACTGATTATGTTGACTATTAAAACCTGTGTCGATAAAACTAGACTTCCTTTGTTTACGCGTTAATCTGTGTTCTGATTCTTTTGTCAAGTTCCAATATTTTGTGAGCTTCAAGAAAGCATGGCATAGCTGTGCGAAACAACATTGCCCATGCAAAAAGTGGCACAAAATCGATTTGGTGTATCTCAGTAAATTGATTATATCTCTGGATTGACAAAAGCAAATAAGATGAAACAAACACCACTGGAAAGCCTAGTCATTGTTCTTTAATATTATGCCAAGTAAGAATGGCTTATTTAGAGATTTCATATTTATCCATTTTTTTTTCTGATTGTACCACTTTTTTAGACAGGCTGTAAATCGTTTGGCAATTGAATACGCATAAAATAGATTATTTTAGCAGTAGAACCGAGTATCCAGACCAAATTATATTCTCTTGAAAGTTGCAACAAAATATTTCCAATATTACGAAGCTGTGCTCAACCCTTTTGGCACAAATGCAATCGTCCCAATTGTAAGTCGAAGAAAGAAGATGTGAAGGGTCAACACATATCAACAATGTTTTTAAATTTGGATGTCAAATATCTGAAATTAACAAAATCAGCGTTGATAACAGTGCTTCTTCTTCTTGCGTATGAGGTGGAGCCAGTTCACTTTTGATTAGTTAGGATTTGACAAGTCTATGTCCAACAGTAGACGAAAGGTAGGGCACTCATTAAGAATGTGATCTGCAGTCTGTGATGGAGACCCACATTGGCAGGCTGGCGATGGCTGCAGCCCCCATCGGTGCACATTGCTGTTGAAGCGATCGACTCCTGTGCGAATCCGGTTTAAGGTGACCCATTCCTTGCATGGGAGATTGCTGCCAGGTGGTAGTTCTGTCATAGGTGTAATAGTGAGTTGATCTGGAGTATCTATCCAGGCAGTATTCCATGTCTGTAAGATATTGAAAGGGGACCTGAAGAGTTTAGCAGCGTGTCGACAGAAAGGTCGACGAGAGCACAGTCTCTGTCTGCCGAGCTAGTGTGATTCTTTGACAGTGTTATGCAGCAGGTGCTTGTTGTCCAGCAGAGCCTTATTCACTAGTTTGTGGGCGTGGTGTTCTCTCCGAAGCACTGCAGGTGCAATGCCAGAAAGCACTGGTAGAAACTGGGATGGAGTAGGACGGAGGCAAACAGTAATGGTTCTCAAGGTCTCGTTGAGTACTTATATTTCAATATAAAACATAGAATGTGTATTTGCTCCTATACGAAATTAGAAATGTCACAATTTTTGTACCAAAGAAAGATTTCTCAGCTTAATCCTTTCAGATATTACTATTTTTAGGGACACTTGATATGTGAAATCTCTCGTTGCACCTTTAAAAAGACAGTGTTTTAAAAAAAGACAACAGATGTTAGCGTAGCCTCGTCGGCATTACATATAACATCTATATAAAAGTTCAATGTCCAATGTAAAGAATGCCGTAATAATGAGATAAGTTAACAACAAATTTTTGGGCTTCGCCCTTCATCAGGTTTAGTTGTAGCGAGATTTGTTATGAAGAGAAACGGGGAACGTTGCGAGATGCGTGCTGCAGCGCGAAACAAAAACGCGGAGAGGGCGCAAGAGGAGCGCAAATCGCAACGCTCGCCGTGAATGAAAAAATATAATTAAAATTTGAATGCGGTAAAAGTAGCATTTAGTCCACTGGGTTGGAGAGTTCCGAGTCTATGTATGATGCGTTGCTCTGCTTCCTTTCTCTGTTGATCGCTCTTGCAAAGTTGTACACCGGAGATCTTGATGTCTCCCTTATTGTGGTTTGTGGCGAAGTGTCGAGCGACGGGAAGACCCGGGGTTTGGAGGCGAATGGAACGGAGATGTTCCGTGAAACGGTCAGCCATCAGACGTTTGGTCTCACCTATATAAATAACATTACACTTGGTGCAACGAATGGCGTAAATCAGATTGGATGCGGTACACATGGTACAGGTGAAGGCCTCTGTGACAGTTACATTTCCCCGAGGTCCTGCAAGGGGTAGGATATGCGGTACAGGCGTTCACCTGTACCGCATCCAATCTGATTTACGCCATTCGTTGCACCAAGTGTAATGTTATTTATATATGTGAGACCAAACGTCGGATGGCTGACCGTTTCACGGAACACCCTCCTTTAAATGTATTCATAATGGAGGGCGCTTTTCAAAATGGCTGCCAAATGCAATTTAGCACCTCACAATATGTTTTACTAGCCAAAAAAGATGAAATGGCTCATTTTTTCAGTGTTTTCCTATATTTGTTATAGGGCGGTCACATTCACCACTTAAATGTATTCCTAATGGAGGACGCTTTTTCAAAATGGCAAACAGATGCGATTTAACACCTTATGATGTTTTACTAGCCAAAAAGGGGTGAAATGGCTCAGTTTTTCATTCTTTTCCTATTTGTTGATTTATTTTCTCCATCATTTGTTGAGTTATTTTGTTCAGTACTAACATAATGGCAGCTTCATTTCCTCTTTTTCCTACAATTATTTTTTATTAATATTAATGATTTTCTATGTATGTTTCAGTTTAATGGATTTGATGATTTGATTTATTCAGTACAATGTTGTCATTGGTGATATTACAATTTAAGTGCTGATTTGGTTGTGCGCTTATCCAGGTGGCGATTTCCTGATGGCAGCGTAATGATAATTAGGGAATAAAGGCGATACCATTATTTTAAGTGGAAAAACGAGGCCGTAGGCTGAGTTCTTCCACGCAAATATAATGGTGTCGACGGTTTCAATTCGTCGTAAAGAGAGTACCGGTTCCCAAAATCATACCTTTATTCTCATTTTTAAACAGCTTTAACATTTAAGGTAATCTTTTAACCCATTTCGCGATACTTTACGGCTTAAATAGAACAAGAAAGGACTGCCACCACCCGGTGACAATAATCCAACAACCCGTTGAACGCAACAAACATACGCAACGAGAGGCAACGTTGGCAGGCGCGCGCGAACGTAGCAATTGCCATAACATTTATTTCGATTCGAAAAGGTGTGAGGTCTATGGGGCATGGATATTGGAATAATTGCCGTAGGATTGCTGGCTAAAATTGATTTTTTTGATGTTTTTCATTCAATAGGGACTGTCAGAAAATGAGGTTACTTGTGTTTACCTAGATTATGCTCAGACTCGGCTAGAATGCCTTTATCTGGGTAAGTAAACACTTAACGTAACCAAAACTATACTCTTTTGGGAGTCCTCTTTCCTCGGATAATAATTTGCAAGTATTTAAAATATAATCAGAGTAAAAATACATACAAATTGTTTTTGACCTTTTTACCATTTTAGTCATTTTTGTACCCTACCAATGATGTTAAACCTTTTTCTGTAGTGGGGTTGTTCTATTAAATATCACGTTTGTTGCACCCAATACGTGGACCCTGGACGCATAACCCCCGCAGCCGCGCGCAAGTGGCTGTAAGCCTGCTAAAACTAAAACGGGGATCCGTCTGCTCATACAGTCCACGGTAATGGTATTTAGCCGGCTGACTATGTTTTCAGTTTGTGGACTTATGGACCCATCTTTTTCACATTCATGCGGGGACAATTGAATATTAATTATTAAAGAACAATATACAGATGTTGAATCTTAAAAAGGAATTTTATTATGGAAACAGCCAATTGTTGGAAAAAATACAGATTTTATGAGTCACGGCATTGACTGGTTTAATATTTTTGCTTCGGGGACCCATTTCAGGTAAAAATGACGTACGTATCCCTACATTGGAACAAACACCAACCGATATCGTCATCGTAACGTCGGTTTTTGAATCAGGTAGGGAAAAGGGCAAATTTTGTACTGTTTAAACATAATAAACGTGTCTTTTGGAAAAACTAATAAGCACTTTGGGCAGAGGTCCCCAGTACAGCCTTGATTTAAATGTCGGAGTTATATTATATATATGGTTCGCCCCCGAGAGCAAACTGATACCTGATACCTGACACGTGACCTGATACCTTACACGTGACCTGACACTTGATACCAAACAATTCATCTCGCTACCTGTTTTATAAACTACAATACGGCAAAGCAGCAATCATTCTGTATCTCCGTTGTCACACAAGCGTAATATCGATCAAGAGATAGACTATACATGTTGTTCTGTAGTAAAGACTATTTCCAATGCATTTGACTGCGTAGTAAACACTATTTTTTCAATGCAGTTCAGCCATATGTGGTACTTTTCAATGACGTAACTTTTGGCAGCTCCAGTTTACCAGCATCGGGTAAGCTTATCTTCAATCAATGCAAAATAATTGCTCCTTAGTGATAGCCATAAAAAGTCAATAGTAGCATTGTCATGTCACGCATGAATTTGAGACATTTAACATCAATGAGAAGCTTATACTTTACTGCCATCGGTGACAAACCATCACCATGTCCTGGTCATCTCAACGCACAGACTTGGCATGGCACCGCATGCTTTCTAACTCGATCCCTTTCCTGCTCCAATATAGCACCTGTTTAACTTAATTTTGTCTCGGGGTTCTTCCTAAGAGGCTTGGGTATCTCATGGTAGGTGAATTGTTACCTTTTTGGAATCAAAATGTGTGATTTGGAGGCCAAACTTACCTTGAAGCAATAACATTGGGTTCCGCATTTGACAACCCTCAACTTTGTTTACATCCAAATTTCAGGTGATAGAGTTTCAGCTGTGCTTTTAACTTGGTTTTGGATTGAATGTACACTGTTTAAAGATGCTATATATGTTGAGGGATTTTTTAGCTTCTTTATTTTTCAATATGTCATGTCAAAAACTCAGAATCTTATATGCAAAGGTAGACGAGTTTCCACGGGGGGGGGGGCACTCGTATACTTTACACGCGAAGGTCGCTAATTTTTAGCGAGTTTATATCGACCCCAAACCTCCAAATATCAGTAAGTTTCTTTGTTGATGTGGATAGGTAATTATTAAACTTACCTCTTTTTGTTCAAGTAGTAAGTTCCGCAACATTTACTACTTGCAGATCATGATTATTTTTGAGGTGCAAATTTTGCACCATGTGGATTACCCTCGCGACGGCATGACAACATTGTGCTTTTTTTTTGCCAGAAACACCTTTGCATTTCTTCTCTCTCTTTGACTGAGTGTTTTTTTATTTAATACAAATGATCGGAGGACAAAATTCAAAAATTGGGCCTGTAACCAGATATTTAGAAAATATCTTTTTTCGACCTGTCTACGTATAGGAGATAGGCAGTGATCGCAGTTCCATATTATAAACACTATGGGACTGAAAAACTGAGTCAGGCAAATGCTATTCACGATGTTTGTGCACGAATTCTACATGGCCTATACTACATGACAATCCCACAGGCTTATCATTAAGTCCATACACAATCGTACACCACTCAAATTGTAAATAATGCTACAGCCATGCAATAATAGGCCTACGCAGGGTAATATTCATACATTTTGTAAGTTGTGATTAAATTACTCACAGTTCGGCCCCAGGCCCACGTCCGTTCCCACTGTTTTCATCGTGTCACGCTATGAAAATTTCACCCTCATCATCTTCTTTAAATACCTGTGCATAACTCAAAACCCAGAAACTTCCCCTGCAAAATTAATCTCTATCAAACATAAACCCTTGACACACCGCCATGGCTACAGAGCTATGGGCTCTGTAGCCATGCGCAGCGTACACTCTAATTCAAAACAGCCCTATAATCATTATTATACACCCCCAAACCATTGCAACTCCTGGTTTCCCTACCGGAATCATTTTTTTAGCCGAATTCGTACCCCACAATGCACCACCCGATATACGAGTAGATATGCATCACTCCAGGCACGCTCGCGGTTATGCGCCTCCTTAAACTACGCGCACATTTTGTTGCGCAAAAATTAACAATGCAATCAAAGAGAGCTAGTTACTGTAAGATGTATGTACAGCAGACGGTTTTCGCACATTAGGAACAGAAAAATTAAAACACAAAACACCATAGAATATAATGCCTATTTTACTCGTACAACGTTGGTGCATGGAGGGATAGTAATTTCTGAAAAAATGATGTCCGGTCGGAAACCCAGGATCCACGTATGGGTGGCTGTTTATCATAATACTTTGAAGTGAATGCCCGCTTCCGGATTCGTATGTTTCCACCCTTAACATCTGCGCCTTGCACGTACATTCCATTTCAAAATGGACCAGATTCTTTCTTGTAACAATCTCCCATTAAATTTCATTACAGATAGGTGCGTATCCTGGGTTTTTAACCTGCTGGCACTGTTTTAACACAAAGTGGTCAAGGTCTTGGACACACCCGTTGGTGGTGCGTGGTATTTTAAGGAACTGACTAGTTTTATTACTCAGAGGCGTTTAGGGCTTTATTCATGTGTTTGAATCACTTATTGTCAACAATTTTTTTTGATGTTTCTCTAGGTTTTGAGATTGACAGTGTTCGTAAATAACTACATTCTACCAACAGCATTTGAATCGACCACTAATGCATGAAACATCAAGTTTAGGCCCCAAACGCCCTTTTTGGCCTATTTGACCAAATATTGAAAACAGCGCCCTCTATTGTCCGTTTTAAAGATTTCAAAATTTGAACTGCTAATATAAAGTATTTTCTTCACAATGAGGTACGTTAAACCAAAAAGTATTTGAAAGCCTACTTTTAAAAATGTATTTTATAGCAATTTATGTTTTGGCGGTCATTTTAACAAGCGCCCTCTAGTGTCAACTCATGATTATTTAGAATAATGCAAGACGCGCTTCAAAATCAAATAAACTTGCAAATTTATTGATTAAAACTTTAGACCTTAAACGGAGCTTTCAATATAGACCTTATTGGTGGAGTTCATAGGATTAAAAATAAGAAATAGTTTTGACCGTGTCTTAAATGCTTATTCGCGATGTAGGACACCGAGAAGTCAACGTCCATTGCAGTCATGGGGCTTGATCTTGTTACCCCCTACTTTTGCCTTAAGCAAGAACTTGAGACACTCAAAACTTTCCTTAATTTTTTTTTTTTAATCCCAATGAGCTCCACCAATAATTTGCACATTTTTATCCAATCGGAGCAATTGTCAAATTTGACCCAGTATAACTGAATTTGACCCTGTTTATTGATTTTTGCTGTTTTTAGCTATACCTCTGAACTTTAGGCTGTACAATACAAACTATACCTTTTCTGAACCCTTTGGTTAGACCTAACATGTGTGCTTTTCGAACATGATTGATCAGATTACAATTTGACCCCTGTACACTTTTGTTTTTTGGCCCATCTCCTTAAGGCACCACTATGCCCGGCCAAACCTGTTTTTTTAAGATCACGTTGTCAGGGGTTCCTGTTTTTTTTCAGTCTTCAACATATTTATCACTCAAACCTTTTGTACTTGAGATGTGTTCCAATGTGAGCCAGCTCCCGGGTTATATATGGGGATCGCCAAAAATGCGCCATAGACGTTGACGTGTGTGTGAAGTGGGTTTTCACCTTTTTTTCTCTAGATTGCGGCCACTTAATCTTCACCTTTGTTTTCAAATCCGTTTTCACCAGGTTCCACCAAGATAGATAATATCCTCAAAAATGCTGATAGTTCTCCCACATTTGAGAAATTGGCATCTTTTTGGACTACTCTTACATGTGTAGAATCGTAACAATTTTTTTTACGAACAAGTTAGTAATACCGATTGTTCCCGGTTTTGGTCTGAAATGACTAGTTTTATATTTCAAGATCTTAGTGCTACAATAAATGTGTTTTGTCAGTTCAAATGCAAAATATAAATTTCCACCCTATATTAATTGTTTTCATCCTTTCCTCAACTTATGAGTCATATTGACATCATAATGTGATGTTGGTACTTATTTTGATACCATGGAAAGACAACCTCTATCATTCTGTACAATTTATAGGAACTGATGATCAGTACGAAAATCACAGGGGGTTGCAAACCACCCCCCCCCCTTCGAGAGTTTTGTTATACAAAAAATGTTTCCGATAGACGAGTGTTTTAAGACTGAAGCCCTTTTCCGTACAATTGTCGCGCCCAAAAACTATAGAGGGACGGGCATATCAGGCTGATAGACCCTATAAACAGGTTGTGTCGACTATAATCCAAACTAGAACTCAGGTGGATCGACTACATATCAATTGGATCGACTATAACTTCGAGGTTGGATCAAACTATAATCGTTTAAAAAAGAATACCCTCTCCGAGGGGGGGGGGAGGTTACACAAGTATGGCACAATGTTATATACTTCAAAATGCTGTTGACAGTGACTGTTAGAGTCTATATGTTACATGAGAACACATCTAGTAGTATAATACTTAATTATAAAGAGTTATTACTTAGGCGTTTATGTTCTGTTGCACTTTACCGGAGAGTTGCTGACTTATCGGTGATGGCTTCAACGAAGGTAAAGAGTACACTAAAATGACCCCCACGATCTTACAAAAAACTGGTGGTTATCTGTGCCACTGAAACGATTGACCGCCTAATAAAATGCTTGATAAGATAACAGTATTACAAAAATATTTCAATGGAACTTCGGTATTGGCGACAATAACAAATCATTATTGTCGATAAATGACTCATCTGTTGGTGCTCAAACAGGATTTATTCTTGAAAAGTATCAACGTTGAGAGGAATTCTACTAAAAGGGATTGTGACTGTGACAATGCTTAATCAACTAAAGGGGGAAACAACGTTGAAGGAGATAATATGATGCCAAGCCAGCAATCGTTTTCCATCGCAGCTTCAACACAAGTGGTTTTTTTTTGTTTTAAACAGATAACTCCCTTTCACGAATTGTTATCACATCAGTAAACAATCGCACGCACTCAATTAAGAATCGCTAACCATCTAGGCGCAGCCGTTCGTGTTTTTAATACACTCTGTTTTGCATAACACTTATACAATAGGTCCAGTACTCAGTTGTCGCGTTAGACGTCCATCATAACAATATATACAATAGTGAATCAAAAAAAAAATTGCATAACAAAACACAAAATTTTAACCCTGACCGGTTACTCAATTGTGACGCATTGAATGTTTTCATGATCTGCATATTTTCGACTTTCTATGCTGGAAAAAATGAATGAATTTGGGTGAAGAAATGAGTAGATATCATGACGATTGTTGCGGTGATACATTTTACCAAATGCCAGTGATTTAACACAGTTAAAGTGGTTTCAGTACCATTGTTTTTGTCTGAAAATACTGACAGAAAAAAAAATCCCCGCAAGCTTTCATATCTACGTCATTTTACCGAAGTCCCTTCAATTTTTTCAGCATAGAAAGTCGACAATATGCAGATTAGGAAAAACTGCGTCAGATTTGTGTTTTTTCGATGCACTTTTATTTCTCTCTCTCCTCCTCTCTCTCTCTCTATATATATATATAGTATATATATAAATATTATTATCATATACTTTATAGTATATTAATATACTCATCTGCAGACCGGACCGGTTCGAACTTTGTGTTCTCATCAGTGCAGCACAGAGCTAAATGCAATCCCCAAATGAAGTGAATCAATTACCCGCCAAGGGGCCACTGACCACTCCATCATCACGGCGCCCGCACATTGTTTCTGAATACCAGAGGGCTCAAACGCAATGAGTGAGCTATGGCAAAATGCTAATAGTATTAAACGTCTTGATAAAACATCAAGGCTATATAAACCATGCACGATTGTAGAAGCAAAAGAGTGCTCAACTAAACATGCTACAACCTATTAGGGCAACAGCATGAAGGGAGCGTAATATAACTCAATCTTGCGACAGTACCCGTTTTCGAACTTTGTGTTCTCATTCAGTGCAGCACAGAGCTAATGCAATCCACAAAGGAAGTGAATCAATGACCCGCCAAGCGCACTGACCACTCCTTCACGCCGCACATTGTTTTTGAATACTAGAGTGCTCAAACTTAATGAGAGCTATGCAAAATGCTAATAGTATTACGTCGTGATAAAACCTCAAGGCTACATAACCATGTACAGTTGTAGAAGCCAAAGATTGCCGTCAAATAACATGCTCAACCTATTAGTGCAACAGCATGAAAGGAGCGTAATAAACTCAATCTGCAGACAGTACCGGTTCGAACTTGTGTTCTCATCAGTGCAGCACAGAGCTGAAGGCAATCCACAAATGAAGTGAAGTGAATCAATGACCCGCCAAGCCACTGACCACTCCATCACGCCGCATATTGTTTATGAATACTAGAGTGCTAAAACTCAATGAGTGAGCTATGAAAAATGCTAATAGTTTACGTTTGTAAAAACATCAAGGCTTACATAAACCATGAAAAGTTGTAGCAAGCAAAGAGTGCGAAACTAAACATGCTGCAACCTATTGGCAACAACATGACAGGAGCGTAATATACTCACAGGTCAGGGTCACATTAAATATATATATATATATATATATATATAGATAGATCTCTATATATATATATTATTATATATATAGAGATTATATATATATATATATATGTGACCTGCTCCCACAAAACCAGGGACAAAGTCGCCCAGACAACTTTAGGAGAAAGCGATCAATAAACTTGTGTGAATCAATAGAAAACAAAAGATTTTCAAAGGAATATATTGATTTTGGATGATGAACAAGAAAGTCCAATGTTACATGTTATTTATACACATTTTTAAAGCTTCGGTTTTTCAGCTTTCAAATTCACATATCTCAAAATGAAAAAATTTCGACTTTATTGGTTTCGTGGGAGAATATATATATATCGTCGCCCGCATCACATATGTCGTATTTCACATTTTTGAGGTTTTTGCGAAAATTCTGTCTACTTACTAGTCATCGAGTCTTGCCATCCAAAGTTTCAAATGGGGATGCCTAATTAATTAGTTTCTAATTACAGATTTGGTCATTTTCCTCAAAAGCATCAAATCGTATTCCCATACTGTCGTATTTTAAAATCGCCATCATTTACACGTGTTTGATATGGCGTCGTATTTTGCGCTCCAAAATAAATGATTTCAATACAGACCTTATTTTGACGTCGTATTTCCATCAGTATTTCGTAAACAAGCTTTCACATAGTGCTCTATTTTACGTACAATTGAAATGAAAACAACGGTTGTATGTAATTTGCGTCGCTATTTTGATATTACATTATTTGCGATTTCACATACAGACTATAACTTTGTAGCCTAATTAAGAATACTATAAATTACTAGTATTAAGTTGGATTTATGGTTGTATTGGAGTTTAAAATATGTTTTTCTTCAAAACAGTAAAGTGAAGATGTTTCTTTAATGCGTCTTTTTACCGATAGACTGAAATTCACGCTAGATTTTAATTGCAATTTTCTCGGAAACGGGTTTTGTACATAACGACAGTATGTGCTGTGGGCGACGATAATATATATATCGCTCGCTGGGCAGAAAAAACTCATATGTAATTTGAATGGTCAATGCAAAAGCCTCTATGTGCAACTTCGCTAACATGGACAAACCAACGTAAATTGTCAAGTTTTGGTCAATCAAGTTGGCTGCAAATGATGATGTGTGTTATAAAGAAGTATGTAAGATCTTATTTTAAAAGTATTTTACGATACTTTGCAAAACGCCAATATCGCCACACGATTCGTTTTTTCAGTGTATACCGAAATGCACATATGATGTTTTGCTCTTAGAGGCATGTGAGGTTTTTCCTGCCCATGGCAGAATGGGTTGGTTGTTTGTTCTGTTGAAATGGACGCCTTCAACTTATTAAGTTGTATTTGCGCCAAAAGTAATTTGGTTAAAAATATGGCGTCAATGCGGTGAAAAATTCGATTACGAAATTCTATTCATAATGTAGACAATGTGGATAGGTGATACGGAGCGTGCCCGTCTGAACTTCACAGAAAGGTATCGTTCCGAACGGGAGCCACCAGCCTGATTTCCAGGATTTCGCCAATCCTCATTTCCCTCCACTCTCCATAGTCCAAGAGCTGGAAATCCAAGCTCCGTAAGTGCTGGTAGGAATACCGCTGGTCCTTCCTGATATCGGGCCAATACCCATATGTCCCCATTAGTTCACCCAGTTTGTCTCCGGCCTCGTGTCCAAAACTCGAGTCGCTGGGAACTAGACCGACTCCAGCCTCGCATCCATTGCTCGAGTAACTGCTGGTAAATCAAGCCTTAACCCATGCGGGGACGACACTGGTAGGCCTATAAATTCAAGTCATTAAACAGTCTGGTACGAATACACTTTTAAGTCTTTGCCCTTTTCTAACCAAGCGGGTGGGGGTGGGGGGGGGGTTTTTTTGTGTTTGGTGGCAGGGGTAATACTGGCCCCCCCTCCCAGACAACAAAATGGGGACGGAGAAACTAAAAAATTTGGACGAACACAAGGGGAAGATAATAAGGGGAAAAGAGGGAGAAAGAGAAAGAAAATGGAAGGAGAAGGTGAAAAGAAGAAGAAAATGGGAGGAGAAGGAAAAGAGATAAAAAGGGGGAAAGAGAAGGGAACAGAGATAAAGATAAAAAAGGTGAAGGAGAAAAATATGTGTTGTGGTTGTTTCCGGAGTAATTGTTCCCTCCCCCCCCCCCCCCTCGTCTTCGAATTTTCGAACGTCTCAGAAAAAAATAGGGTCCTAACCCGGCAGGGAAGCGACCGAGAAAAAATGGGAACTTTTTGAGTCTTGACCCTCCGGAGGCTCAGGTCTGGTTACGCCCTGGCCTGGCTATCCGCCTGGTAACCTGACCACGTTGAGGTGGGGTTTGGGCTGCCGCGAACACATACTGTACCGGTTCTGCGGACCTTACCAGATATGGAGATGGGTGGATGCGCTTAGACAGATCATAAGAACATAGTTACCTATATTCTATGGTGTCAAGCAGCATGACAACGCATTTCAGAGTTGTCTATACTGAAAATGCACATATGATGTTTTGCTCTTAGAGGTCATTAACCCAATGGAGATGGGTTGGTTGGTTGGTTATGTTGAATGGCGCCTTCAACTTATTAAGTTATTTGCGCCAAAAGTAAATTTGTTAAAAATAATGGCGTCAATGCGGTGAAAAATTCGATTACGAAATTCTATTCATAATGTAGGGAGTAATTCCTGAATACCCTTCGCAGGGGTGACAGTTGTTAGTTTGTTGCTTTGAGTTTGTGTATGTAAAGGGGTTTGTGCGAAGGGTTTTTCGTGGTACTCAATGAGTTGGGTATCTTGTCTTTAGGGCGTGAAGGGTATTCTGTTGGTGCTATTTTGTGTATAATGTGATTGTGTTTGGAGAGATAGCTATTATGTTGTATTGTATGTGAAGTTTGGGTGTGAAGGGTATTCTTTTCGCATAGATTCTGTGTGTTTTTAGAGTGGATGTGTGTAAAGATGTATGTGCGTGAAGGGTATTGTTTTGTGGGTCTGTTGGTGTTAGAATCGGTTGTATGTGTGGATTATTGTTGAGATAGGTGTCTATGGTTAGGTGAGTTGCGGTCGGCGCGGTCAAAGTGCCGCGGTCGAAGATGCCGGTTTTGCTATTGATCGCGGTCACGGTGGTTGTTGTATGTTTTTTTTTTTTTTGTGGAGGGAAAAAAAAAAAAAAAAAAAAATATGTAATTTGAATGGTCAAATGCAAAGCCTCATATGTGAAACTTCGGTAACATGGACAAACCAACGTATTGTCAAGTGTTTGGTCAAATCAAGTTGGTGAAAATGATGAGGTGATGTTTAAAGAAGTATGTAAGATCTATTTTAAGTATTTTACGATACTTTGCAAAACGACAATATCGCCAAACAGGTCGTTTTGTCAGTGTTACCGAAAATGCACATATGATGTTTTGCTCTTAGAGGTCATTTGAGGTTTTTCCTGCCCAATGGAGATGGGTTGGTTGGTTATGTTGAATGGCGCCTTCAACTTATTAAGTTATTTGCGCCAAAAGTAAATTTGTTAAAAATAATGGCGTCAATGCGGTGAAAAATTCGATTACGAAATTCTATTCATAATGTAGACAATGTGGATAGGTGGTACTGCGTGCCCGTCTGAACTTGCAACAGAAACGGTATCGTTACGGAGCCACCAGCCTGTTTTCCAGGATTTCTCCAAGCCTCATTTCCCTCCAAGCTCCATAGTCGCTGGAAATCCAAGCGTCAGTAGTGCTGGTAGGAATAACGCTGGTCATTCTGAGTATCAGGCCAATACCCATATGTCCCCGTTAGTTCACTCAGGCTGTCTCCGGCCTCGTGTCCAAAACTCGAGTCGCTGGGAACTAGACCGACTCCAGCCTCGCATCCATTGCTCGAGTAACTGCTGGTAAATCAAGCCTTAACCCATGCGGGGACGACACTGGTAGGCCTATAAATTCAAGTCATTAAACAGTCTGGTACGAATACACTTTTAAGTCTTTGCCCTTTTCTAACCAAGCGGGTGGGGGTGGGGGGGGGGTTTTTTTGTGTTTGGTGGCAGGGGTAATACTGGCCCCCCCTCCCAGACAACAAAATGGGGACGGAGAAACTAAAAAATTTGGACGAACACAAGGGGAAGATAATAAGGGGAAAAGAGGGAGAAAGAGAAAGAAAATGGAAGGAGAAGGTGAAAAGAAGAAGAAAATGGGAGGAGAAGGAAAAGAGATAAAAAGGGGGAAAGAGAAGGGAACAGAGATAAAGATAAAAAAGGTGAAGGAGAAAAATATGTGTTGTGGTTGTTTCCGGAGTAATTGTTCCCTCCCCCCCCCCCCCCTCGTCTTCGAATTTTCGAACGTCTCAGAAAAAAATAGGGTCCTAACCCGGCAGGGAAGCGACCGAGAAAAAATGGGAACTTTTTGAGTCTTGACCCTCCGGAGGCTCAGGTCTGGTTACGCCCTGGCCTGGCTATCCGCCTGGTAACCTGACCACGTTGAGGTGGGGTTTGGGCTGCCGCGAACACATACTGTACCGGTTCTGCGGACCTTACCAGATATGGAGATGGGTGGATGCGCTTAGACAGATCATAAGAACATAGTTACCTATATTCTATGGTGTCAAGCAGCATGACAACGCATTTCAGAGTTGTCTATACTGAAAGACAGTCATAGAGTGCTCAACTGTCTAAGCGCAACCATCCATCTCCATCATTCGCATGATGATCTCATTTGAGTGTGAAACTCTGAGTAGCGACAGCTATTCCAGAATGTCTATCATTTGACAATTTTTTATCAGCTCTTCCACTATGGAATTGAGCACTCTTACTCAAAAGGTAGTCAGTGTGCAATTTTGTAGCTATGATGATATTTAACGCCCATGTTATTTTGTAACAGTTGAGCACTCTCTAACTGTCTTTCAATATAGACAACTCTGGAATGCGTTAGCATGCTGTTTGACACCATAGAATATAGGTAACTATGTTCTTATGGTCTGTCTAAGCGCATGCACCCATCTCCTTCAACAATTACTTGGCTCTCATGAATAAACACCCTGATGGACTGTGTTTTACCTGCAGATGTAAGGAAGACGTCAAACACCTTTTACTAGAATGTTCCATGTACAATGCGCAATTGGCGTTAATCCGGATCTTAAAGGGCTCGTTGGTGGAAAGTCTCCCCCTGTTAAAGAAATTCTTGATTTTATTAATCAGTGTATAGCCGTTAAGGGGTTACCTACACTTGTATAATTGTTCCTTTTTTTTTTTTCTTCTTCTTCTTTTACTGGTCTGGCGTGTGTTTCAGATTTGGTGTTGAGCGTAGGCCATGCCTGACTGGGAGATGGTGACTTGAGATCTTATTCTACGGGGTCCGGGTCCTTAAAGTGTGGACATACAGCACGCCCAGTCAGGTGCTGTTTTTTCGGTAGGGTTTTATTGTAGGTTTATGGATTACCAGGTTTGGCACGCCGCTAGACCGTTTCTTTTTCATTAGTCCTGATTATTGTTATTTTTTTATGAGCCTTAAAGCTTCGTATGTCGATCCTGATATGCACCGTGTATCAAATTAAATATATATTGTAGTATAGGTGTCATTGCGCATTTCTTGTACTAACTTAATAATGAATAGCTGCAACTTGTGTATTACATCTTGCAATAATGATTCTTTTGCTTTGTCCGTATATTTGTCTATAAAAATAAGTTTTGTTTTTGGCGCAAATAGCCTAAGTAGCTGCAGGCGCCATTAAAATCCAACAACAACAACAACAACAACAACACCCATCTCCATCATTCGCCTGATGATCCCATGTGAGGATGAAACTCTGAGTAGCGACAGCTATTCCGGAATGTCTATCATTTGACAAATTAGTACAAACCCATTGTTATGACGTCTCGTAGGCGTCACAGGTCAGAAATACCTTTCAAACACAAATAAACGAGCCTTTTGTACAAGTGATCTGAATTTTATATAACAAATCAGATTTTAATGATTTTAATCAGATTGGATCAAGAATTTGGTATGTCCAAAGCACAATTATCTACACAATTCAAAATTACACTCAACAATTCTAATCTTACTCAATTCTAATCTTACATTTATGTCTCCAACTAAAAGTAGCGTTGCAGTTCAACGTTGATATGTTTTCACAGCAAAGACTCCGAAATGACAGCGCATAAGTTCACATAAATGTCCATGGTATATTCCATACAAATCTTCTGAGTCTTGAAGATAATTTTGTCCAGCAGTTCAAGACGACGGGGTTTCCCTCGACGACACTAATGTCCACAATAATAAAATCCAGGTATTATACCACAATCAGTCTGTCGCTATGTCCTCATATAGGACCACAAACTGGAATCCCTTTTTGATTCCAAAAAATGGAGCTTTTTGGCTTAAAAGACGACAGCAGACAATCTAGCTATCAAGCTCCGGCGGCATCCAAAGTATTAAATCCTGGCACTATGTAGAGCTCAAATCTACCATTATTGTGGATAACTAGCTATAACTTCAAGCTACTTTTACTGGAGGTTGCTGGCGGCGAGACTTTACTCAAATCTCCATTATATACTGACTTCACAAAGTTCCCAAGTCTTAAAATAGATATTACCACAGAATCTTGCATAAACATAACCTTGCACTAGCTGACCAATTGGAATTCACATAAATTACATCATCTGAATTACATCACTTCACATATATAACTATATGGGGGAATTACCTATCCCTCAACATGTTTTGATCTCAAAGCATAAACAAGTTGACTCAGTCTCTAAGTTTACATCTTGGGGAATCCCCATTTCCCCTATTTTGCAATCTAACAGGTGCACCTTGAAAAAACAAACTAGGGAAATCCCCTGCTCTCTCTTTTATCATAAACAAAGTACTTTTCCCGTGAGAAATCTTTTCTCAAATAAAATTAATATTTAAAATAATATTTAATCAAAATTTTGAGGGTAATATAACACCATCTACCTTACGCACGTAGTCACTAAATTTGAGAATGACCTCTTATTTGGTAGGCCTACATATTCGTACAGCATGCTTCATAACACTCGTATATTTTATCCGTAAAGTTCAAGGACCAGATCCTCCCCTAAAACTATTTCTCTCATACTTATGCAGAATTGACGGAATAAAGGGCTTGCAAGCTTATAAATGAATCTGGCTTCTTAACAAATTGTCTTTGGACCTATAAAGATAGGAACAACGGGTTTAAGGGGAGAAGTGCACCAAAAATGATTTGTTGGTGTCTCCCGAAAATGTTACATACCAGGTTTTGTCATGTTACCGTTGTTGCTACATGTGAGGTTTTGCTCTTAAAAGGTGAAATGGACATGTGATTTTTTTTCTCGCCCAGCGATGATTTGTTGAGATTGTCAGCAGCAGTGCACCAATGTGTTGATCAAAAAAGGCCGTATTGGGTTGTGCTCTTCAGAGGAGGCTGGACCAGCAGTCTCTTCCACAGATGCACAAGAGCATTATATCTATAGATGGTAATATTAATTGGGACATTAACCAATCGGCATTCACCATTCATGTCCACTAAATCATAAAACCCTTTATTGAAAGACTACTTCTGTGGAATATTGCATGGTAAGATAACACAAAGTTGGATTTCCTGAAAATTTATCAATTGAGATTAAACCGTATTCAAGAAAATTGTCCAATACTGGTTTCAATCTAGAACATTTTGTTCCACAGACATGTCCAAGACATGATTCAAGTGAAGAATTTTGTATTAATATTTTGCCTGCAGAAAACAAATTATATTTCAGAGAAAATATAATACCTCTCGGAAAAGGTTGTGTTCTCATATTTATCTCTTCATCTCCCTTTTATTTGTTATTTAATATAGATTTAAAAAGAAAATGTTTGAGGTTTATTTTATACCATGCTTGAAATGATTGACACTTTAGTATTGACCTGGAATAAACTACTCCAGTATATTCATCCCTGGTATTGATAAGTGTTCAATTATAAGCTGTCAGAGATTTCATCGTTTCGAAATCGTCGATTAAGGAAAAAGGATTAAAAGAGTGAGCAGCACTTTTCCTTTGACATAATCAACAAATTCAATGGCGTGGTGATGGTGGTCATTAAAAGAGATGGCGATTTTGTTTTCTGCGTTGTTTCTATCGGTTTTCTCGTTTGTTTCTCTTCAAACGTTTGCTGCTTATTCAATAGGTAAGGACATATTTATCTTGTCAAGTTCAATATACATATTTGAATTAAACTTGATGAAGAAGTCATTTTGTTTTCTTTGTATCTATACAATAAAGGATGTCCGGGAAATATCGAAAGAGGTTTATTTTTTTAATTCATCTCTAGGGAAAATATTCCTTCGCCTAAACCTAAGCCATTTCCATTCAGAGATAGAGAGTTAAAGAGACACTGGCACATTTGAAAAATAGTGCGCCCTCAAGATTTTTCAAAATCGATATTTTTGCAAGGTTGTAAGGCTTTTATATACAAAAGCCCTCACCCGAAATGATTAAGACCAAATCAGCTTCCTTATGGGTAAACAGAACGATTTTATAATTTAACGACGACGGAAATGACGTTTAACACAAGAACACGCACGCCGTATGCATGTTTCCATCGCTATGCACACTGTTTGATTGGTCTATAACCTTTGTGGTTTTAATATAACGTCGCCGGCGACGTTAAATTCAGCAGACGACGAAAATGGCGTTTAACACAAGAACACGCACGCCGTATGCATGTTTCCATCGCTATGCACACTGTTTGATTGGTCTATAACCTTTGTGGTTTTAATATCAGTGAGTACGAGTGTGTAATATACACATTTGTTGATTAAAGTTATGGAAAACTTAAAAGTTGGCCTACAAATTACCTGGATGTCTTTATCCTCATATCAATGTCCCTATCTGTTTTGGGGTATGTTATTTTTGTGTGCAAAATATATCTCTGTTCTTCCAATGGCCTAGACTATCATTTGAAAGCAAATTGAAGAAATGTCATATTTTGTAAAAATGTGCCAGTGCCGCTTTAACGGTGAAGGGCCTACAACGGTTAAAATACAAACGTTCGCGTTTGAGTTACAAATTAAACCAACTTATCATCTGAAAATACCAAGTCCAAAAATAAAGTTGATCACAGAGTTAATGATTGCGAATCTACAATGCCAGATAGGTTAAATGTCAGGCAAGTATGAAACCGCATGGAGTCATAGAGAAGACCTTATGTAATTGAAAAATAATTAGGTCCACGTCGTGAACCAACATGGGTTAACTTACGAGTAAGCTACTAATCTAATAAGTTGAGATGTGTCTCGCGATTTGGCGTGCGCATTTAACTTTATCAGACTAGTAACTATTTTTCTTACTCGGCAGTTACTCTTCTTCGCGTATCCACAAGTCATTTGTAATGGCTTGTGGTGGTGTCAGGATTTATTCAACTGAGTGTGCTGATCCGGGGCCGCTTGTATCCATGATACGGTCGCTCCTAACATGGCCTGCTATTTTAAGCTGGGGCGGATTGGGAACAGTCAGGGGTTTTCACCCTACTCTTATTTGACACTGACTGCGATGTACGTGTACAGTTGTGACTCTCTGTACACGGGACCGACAGCTTAACGTCCCCTCCGAAGGACGGGATGCTTTCATGATCCATTTGCCCAATTCCAAGTGAACCATGGAGGAGAGCGGTATTCTGTATTTAATCAATAGCTGGTATACAGATCAAATCCAGAATTTATAGTAACCGAATAAATCCCAGCAAGTGCCACGACCCCACCGGGATTCGAACCCGAGATTTTTTGTTGGTAAATTTGCGCCACAGGCAAGCACCCTAACCGCTAGGCCACGCTCTCCCACTAGTTACTCTTACCATGCAGCAAGATTAACTGCGGAGTTAGTCACGATTTTAATGCCCCCACCTTCCGATTTGGACGGGGCACCCTGCCCTCCATGAAGGTGGTACCTCCATTTTTTTTCGCTAAAATGACCGCAAAGGATGACCTTACAAGTACATAAAAGCCGTAGATCATATTCGTTTGCATTTTTGTGCGACAGGTAATCATCCGGTGGGGGGGGGGTGCCTTGGTCGGACGAGTTTTAATGTACTGTTTTAATTCTTCATTATCAGAGCATTACATTTTTGACAATATCAGGCATAATCTATTTAATCTTAAATTAGCATAAACCAACTTTTGCAAATAGTCCATATTTATTTTAGTTGAACACTTAGCTATTCTTTGTAATGAAATTTCAAGTTCTAAATCTGTATACAAATTAGAGCATTTTTCAAAATCAATTGGGATACGCTTAAATTATCTACTCCAGATCGCGAAATATTGACTAAAAATATTGGCTGGTATTCTGAAAGGGAGTTTAACTTTAGACCAGGTGTGGCAGGAGATATAGTCCTCCGGGCTCAAAGTTCGGGAACAATGGTGAACAATAGGGCAAAAAAAAAAAAAAAAAAAAAAAAAAAAAAAAAAAAAAAAAAAAAAAAAAAAAAAAAAAAAAAAAAAAAAAACCGTTGTCGTCTATGGAGCCCGGACTATGATACCTGCCGGACTATGATTACTTTCACACCGGGATTAAACCAGGGTTAGTCCTACACGAGAGAGCCTTTTTCCTTTCAACATACTCTTAAAATATGTGAAGAATTAACAATCACCCTTTCTTGTGTTGAGGAAGTGATGTTGGGAGTCCAAAACGGATCGTCGTAATCGACTTCTTGCCATTTTTTGTCGGCAAGATGTCAAATTATAATCTCGAATATCTTCACGGTGTACTTTACCTGCCGTTTGGTATTAGTCCTTTGAGCTGCATCTCTGATTCCTTTCAGATCTTCATCTACAAGCTCAAAGCATGATACTGATGGTCTGATGCTGCGATTCAGCCATTTCACAGTACGAGCAAACAAAATACGATCAGGGGCTGCTTATATTCATCTCTTACACCAGCTTCAATATGTACACTCATAATACGGATGAATAGTTCGTACGACAGTCCTTTACGCTGGGAAGAGCGGGCATGGTTCATGAACTATGCCCGCTCTTCCAGGGCATAGTTCATTTTTGGTTCAATTCTTGAAGCTAGTTGAATTTATGCCTCCACTTTTAACCAATCAAAAGACAGGGATCTATATATGAGGTATATAATATGTAATATTGTTTTTGAACATAACAAATTCTTGAACCAATCTGATAAAATCATTAAATCTGTGTTATATTAAAATAATTTATATCATTTGTGCACACGGCTCATTTGTTTGTGTTTAAAGGGTACTTCTGACCTTTTGACGTCCACAGGACATCATAACACTACAAAGTAAAAATTAACAAGTTGGACTACGTGCACAGCAACATAAACTCAGTCATCATAATCCTGATGCATAGAGTTTTCCAATGCTCAACAAAGCAGTCCTAGACCAAGGTGTCATGGCCATATAGTGACTCAATTGTCTAGCAAATGCAGTGCACAGTCAGTGAGAGTTGAATCCTGTAGACTAGCCACTCTCAGTAGGCTATAGTAAAGCCATAACATACCTCTTTGAAAGACTCACGTAAGTCACTAATTCTCCAAAACACACAAAGGAAGATGAAACTGCAGTTGTACATGACGAACGCACATGTGGGAAACATATTAAGCAGAAATGTTTCGTCGCTGGTAGGGAAAAAAAAACCTGATATGTAACTCTAGAATGTCAAGTGCAAAACCACATATCGTCGGCTGCATCACATACTGTTCTATCTCATAAGGAAAATTCGGTAGTGTTCAGACTTGGTCTCTACCTAATTAATGAGATAGTAATTAGCCAATTTGATATGTGTGCATTTAATTCAAATTTATTTTTTCACATACAGCGCTATCTAACTTAGATCACTATTAGCCCGGAGCTAGCAGACATTTGTAACACATCTCAAGTACAAAAGGTTTGAGTGATTAAATATATAGAGAGACTGACAGGGACCCCTGAAAAAATAATTCTTAAGTGCCACAAATGGTGCCTTAAGGAGAGGGGATCAAGACAAAGTTTTACAGGGGTCAAATTTTTAAATTGATCCAATCGTGCTGAAAAGTATACCATGTTATTTGTCTAGCCACAAGGATTCAGGAAAGGTATAGTTTGTACTATCTACAATGTAAGGTTTAAGAGTTATATACTAAAAACAACAAAAATCATTAAAGAGGGTAAATTTCAGTTGCACAGGGGTCAAATTTTTAAGTTGCTCCGATTTGGATACAAAAATGGTGCAACCTATTTGTGGAGCTCATAGGATCAAAATAAGGAATAGTTTTGAGTGTCTCAAATGCTTGCTTAAGAAAGTAGAGGGAAACAAGGTCAAGCCCCATTGAATGCAATGGACGTTGACCTTCCGTGCCCCCTACATCGGTAACTAATTATTTCAGACAGTCAAAACTATTCCTTATTTTAACCCTCGTCTTACAAAGGGGGGGGGGAAAAAAAAAAAAAAAAAAAAAAAAAAAAAAAAAAAAAAAAATCATTTTAGCGAAAAACAATTTGAAGGTAGCACCTTCACCGGGGTTAGGGTATGCCGTCAAAGTCGAAGGGTAGGGGAGTGGTTGCCACCCAAGGATATTTTATGGTGTATTTTTGAAAATATTATGCACAGTATGGCTCTAAAACTCTACGTTTATGTAAAACTAGCCAAATGCCATCATTTAGAGCTGAAAACCGCATGAAAATCCGATATTCCTGCGCCTTTTAGCGCAAAATTGGATTTTCGCCTATTTTCGGTCGAAAATGCCAATTTAATTTGCCGACTCGCGGACTTGATGACGTCATTGTGACGCCATACTAGGTATGTTGGTACTTATTTTGGTATCAATGGAAAGAGGAGGACCATAGCTATTCATTGGTATCAAAATCATAAGCATTGGGTGCTTTATAACAAAATCTCGAGGGGGTGGTAACCACCCCCCTTGGTAAACCGTGTTACAAAAAAAGGCTTGGTAAGACGAGGGTTAATCATATGAACTCCATCAATAATTTGCAACTTTTTTATCAAAATCGGAGAAACTTTAAAATTTGACCCCTGTACAACTGAAATTTACTATTTTTATTGATTTTTGATGTTTTTAGCCTATAACATCTTTACGTTGTATATAGTATACAAATATTGACTGCTATGAGGGGCATGGTTGAAACTATATGCCCAAGGTGATCTCGAAACCATAATATGCCCCGAGGCGTAAGCCGAGGGGCATAGATGGTTCCGAGATCACCGGTGGCACACCATTTAAGCTCCCATAGAACCTGTACTGCTGGGACACAGCGCCACCAATTCCGTTGCCGCATCGCTAATTGGCCGGCTATTCTTAGACATGCGCTACGTCATGGGACTCCCTGGCAGTCAGACGCTGTGTTAAGGGCTCTGCGATTAGCTGAACAAGGAATGAAAAAAACGGTTTCGCCGTACCTTGGATATCGCGAAAACGACGAATCAGGTGGTCGATCTGATGTTAGAAATGGGTTCCTGACAAAAAAGACCAATGAGCTCACTAGTTTTTGTAAGCATGGCATGTGGCATGACTTGACAGCAGCAATCGAGAATTGAGCCAGCTAATAGGTAAGAATTTTTCACGTATTTTTCACATTTTTTCGTCTTTTTCCAAATATAAACCTATATTATAAACTAGTCAGCTAACTAGACAATTTAGTTAGGAATATTTTGGTGCGTAAATCGTTACGATAGGCCAAGTATTTTGCGCAATATCCAGTGTACAAAAAATCCAAATCAACGCTATTTGACCGGGTCCGAATATGTTAACAAGTTGTTGTGTACGTGTCAGCCACTTGGGTAGACGTTTCATATAGAAGTCCCATTGATGCAAATGAGGTAATTACAATTAATTCCGCTATGCGCTGTATGGCGTTGTGCAGTAGCGCTTGACGGAATGAATAGCAATACCTCATTTGCATCAATGGGACTTCTATATGAAACGTCTACCGCCACTGGGGCATGATGCCGTCGAAAACTTGTGAACTCCCAGCGCAGTGAAGATTTGCCAAGGTCGCGTGGCTCAAATTACTTTCTGACCGTAATTTAACAAAGGTTAACAAAGCGGCGCTGTGTGCCAAGACAACACGTAAATGGTGTGGAGGGCCTATAGTTTCAACCATGCTCCGAATAAAAAGCAGTCAATATTGGTTTTATATACCGAATATATAGATTCTTGTCATCTGATTGGTTAAAAGAACATTCTAAGCCAGGATGCTAACACAGGCCTATATCATCATGATCATGATCCTGTCGTTGGGGTCCACGGTCATATATAGGGAAGAAAAAAATACTTTTCCATCAAATTAAGCTTTGCAGATAGATGATTTGGATGCAAAACACACTAAGGGGAGCTATTTGAAGTTGATGCTAAAGATTAAACTTTATGTTCAAGTATTTAACCCTATATTTGTTGAGGTACCCCAGCTACAGGATCACCCGACAGGATCGCCATGTGTAGGCCATGGCATGGGCATGGCATGCCCTCTATATGTCTATTTCCCATAGAAAAGATCGTATAATAAAACTGGATATTTATGAATAAATCATATGTGGCCCGCAATGTGAAATTTCATCTCAAATTTACACAGAAGGTAGTTAGTGGACTATTAAATTACTCCAAATTAGTTGTCAAGATGTGTGTACGCCTTGATATATTAATTTTTTTTATTCTCGTTTTTGCGACATAATATAAATGGAGACTCTCAAAACAGCGGTGCCGTAATCGACTATTGCCATTTTTTTTCCGGGAAGATGCGTACCAATTTTCCTTGCATTGCATTGACTCGGATGATCGCAGCTCCGAATTCGGCAGTTAGTTTTACATGGCCTGCAGCTGGCCGCGTCATCGATGGTGTCAAAATTTATAATCCTCGAATATCTTCTCGGTGTATTTTACCTGCCGTTTGGCATCAGCCCTCTGAGCTGCATCTCTGATTCCTTTCAGATTGCATCTACAAGCTCAAAGCAGTGATACTGATGAGTCAGATGCTGGCGATTCAGCTATTTCACAGTACGAGTAAACAAAATACGATCAGGGCTGCTTATATAATCTCTTGCCTACACCAGCTTCAATAGGTACACTCATAATTACGGATGAAAGTTCGTACGACCAGTCCGTTACGCTGGGAAGAGGTGTGCCGGGCAAGATCATGAACTATGCCCGCTCTCCCGGGGCATAGTTCATTTTTGGTTCAATTCGAAACTAGTGGAATTTATGACCTCCACTTTTAACCAATCAGATGACAGGGATCTATATATGAGGTATATAATACCAAACTATACCTTTCCTGAATTCCTTGTGATTGGCAAATAATAAACAGGATTACTTGTGTCACCAGAATGGATCCAATTAAAAATTTGGGACCCCTGTACAAACTTTGTCTTGCCCCCCCCCCAGCACCCCATCTCCTTAAGGCAACATTTGCTGCACTTAAGAATCAGCGTTTCAGGGGGTTCCTGTCAGTGTGTCAACATAGTAATTACTCAAACCGTGTATGAGATGGTTAAACTGTGGTTAGCTCCCGGGTATATTGTGATACACTAAAAATAACGTCCACGCGTACTTGACACGGGGGATGAATACGTACGACGAGTATCTGTGTTCTAGATAAGAATTGAAAAAGATACATTATCTTTATCATTATACCGATCTATATCAAAGCGGTATCACATTACAGCGCTATCTGACAGTAGTCACTATGTATTACACTGACATCAATTGCGCTTATACGGTCTTCATACGTTACATACTGGTTTATCTGTGTTCTCAGACATCGTTGGAAAAAAAACCAAAAACAAAAATCACCATACTGATCTATTAAGTGCACAGTCATATTAAACAGTGTTGCTTGATAACCAGTATTTATTTTTCACTGAATTAAAAAGTGTTTTCTGATGATATTCCTTTTGACGCCCAATCTGTATGTTTCGAGCTTATTACAAGGAAATTGTCAATGTGCGATTTTCTCGGACGAAAAACGGTTTTGTGCGATAGATCAGTTAGTGATGAACCGACGATTATTGTAAAAAGTGGGGCCCGTTGCTAAAACCTCATTCGTGCATTTTGGTCACATCTGATCTGGTTGAATTTCAAGACAAATATGATAGTAAAATATAGAGTTTATTTCAGACTTTGGAGAAATAATCATCTAAACACAATGTAGAAAGGAAATAATATTCTTGTGCAAGGCATTATAGGAAATTTCTGTTGTTGTTTGTTTTTGTGTGATTTTTGGTGTCTTTCCGAAAATGTACATACCCGGTTTGGTCATGTTCGTTGTTGCTACATGTAAGGTTTGCTCTTAAAAGGTGAAATGGACATATGATTTTTTCTCGCCCAGCGGACGATTGGTGAGATTTTGTCAGCAGCCAGTGCACCAATGTGTAGATCAAAAAAGGCCGTATTGGGTTGTGCTTTCAGAGGGGGGCTGGGAACTGCAGTCTCTTCCACAGATTCACAAGAGCATTACATCTAAAGATTTGAATATATGATAGAAATCGGGTGATTATCTTGGAACTGATATTACTGGGAGATTAAATGTCGTCGAGGGACCTTATGTACCCTTGATCGTCTTGAACTGAGGGACACAAAAGTTATTTCAGGAACTGAGAAGATTCCAATGGAATATTACCTGAGGATTTATAAGCGTGACTTTGCATGCCGTAATTTTTGAGTCTTCGCGTGAGGACATACACTGCATCATCGTTGAACTGCAACGCTTCATGTGGACATTAGCTGGGCATTTTGAGGACAATAGGTATTAACTAGTGTGTGTAATGTGTAATTTTGATTTATGTAATAATTGTTTTTGGACATAGCCAAATTCTTGAACCAATTACAAATCATTAAAATCTGTTATATTATAAAAAATTCAGAGCACTGGGCACAAGGCTCAATTATTGGGGTTTGAATTTGAAGGTATTTCGACCTTGAAGCCTGTACAAGGGACGTCATAACAGAATGGGGGCTGTTTATCGGGAATGAATGTAGATAAATTTGAGCATTATGTCAGAATTTACACATTAAAAGTGTGATTAAAATGTAAAAGAATTGTGCACATTTTGCCATACAAAATTTTGTGTGGATTACATGTACTACTATTGTAGTTTGTTCAAGTTAATTGTGTTGTAGAGTACAATTCAACAATGGGAGATGAACAGAGGTGTTCATAGGGCAAATAACTTGGGAGCAGTTTGATGAGGTGAGAAAGCCTGAGTAATGAAAATAGCAAAGGCTTTAGGACTTGAGGCAAAACCTGATATGAGAAAGCAAGTCATCAAAAATAATTTGATTGAAAAGTTTTTGTCCAGGAAGATGTTTTGGATAGTTCATATATGAAGGATAGGAGAGTTCTGGAACAGGCAACAAGTGAGCCGTTTGCGGAAAATAAATTAAAAGAAACTTGAAATGCAAAGGAAATTAGAGAAAAGGAATTGAATTAGGAAAGAAAAGTTGAAAATGCACACCAAAAAGAAAAGGAATGGAAATAAAAGCAAAAATGAAATGAGACAATAAAGAGATGGATTTCAAATTGAAACGACAAAGAATTGGAAAAGGAAAAGTTGCCAACTGAAATGATATACAAAAGGAAATGGAACTGCAGATAAAACAAAAAGAGGAACTTGAAGCTCAACTAAGTTAGAAATTGAAAAACGGCTAGCTATAGACGCTTTCCAAGCCTCTGGTTTTGATTGGCGGCGAAAAATATCGCCCTGGTTCAAAATCAGGAACAGGAAGTCGACAAATATCTTTACACTTGAGAAAAGGCCAATAGCTTGATGAAAGGACCAATGATGAATCTTGGACCTTGTTGTACGTCAGTGTTCATATAGGTAAAGCCCGAGAAATATTCGGCAATGTCATTAAAGATGTAGTTGATATGACGAGGTTAAGCAGGCAGTGCTCAAAGCATAGAATTGGTACCCAGAGGCCATATAGGCCAAAATTCAAGATCTTGTCAGGAAAAAGGATGACCAGACCCATGTGGAATTTGCCGTGTAATAAAGGAAACAATGTTTGATCGCTTTGGCTTCTTCAACAGAAGTCGGGGGCAAATTTTGGTCAACTATGGAGTTGATGTTAGTTGTGAAAGAGTTCAAACAGTGTCTACATCCAGAAAATCCAAAACAATCTGATGAAAAAAAAATTGACAGTTTGCGTGAGTGAAGCAGCCGTAAAGGCCGGAATAGTTTGACTCATGAAAGTAAGTAATACTAGTAGCTAGCCAAGAATTACTAGGTCAACAAAGTACAAAACATATGTCGGGGTCAAACAGAGCACTCATGGTAGACATCGGAGGGGAAAATCCCAGTCGGTTCCCATTGAAAAGGGAGTAAGGAAAGTAATGGTGCTAATCAAAAAATTGGGATGGGACCCAATAACAGTCACATGCATCACTGTAAGAAGCCAGGACATAACCAGGAATACCCGGTCACGTGTGCGGAGATACATGGACCACCAAAATGAGCGAGCCAAAGTTGAGTCAAAACCAATAGGTTGTGCAGTTACTTCTGAGGCAACAGTTCTGATTCGGTCAAAAACAAGAAATTCCACAAAGGGACTGACACAGAAAAAGTAAGGGATGACTTTAGCCTTTGGTTTGGATGGATTTGTGTCACTTTCACGTGATAGTTGGATCAAAGCCCATTAGAATCACGCGGGACACATGCTGTGCCCAGTCTATGATATTGGACGAGCATTCCATTTGATATTGAGAGTTCCACAGGAATAGTGCATTGATTCAGGGGATAGTTATTGATTGTATTAGTGCCCCTCTTCACAAAATGAATTGGAAATCAGACTTGGTTCTGGAACTGGAAATTGGTGTTAGACAAGAACTCCACAGTAAACGGGTATCATGTTGTTGGGAATGTTGGCAGGGGGAATGGAAAAGTACTCCCAGATCCCATAGTTTCCCAGGTGCCCTGGTACAGGGGATTTGATGAGGAGGAAACTGAAATTTTCCCAAGCATGTGCAGTATAGTAACTAGGTCAAGACCAGAAAAGCCCAAGGAAAATAGTGACCAGGTGATGAGTCAAAATGACTCATACATATAGGAAGAGCGTCGAGGATGACTGGTCCCAATTTAGAGGATACTTTTCTCTCAAAATTAGAGGAAATTGGAGGTTCTCTCCCTATTCAGAGGGACTAAATCCCCTTAGTGAAATCCGGCCCTGAGCACAACAAAGGGACAAGCTGGTAAAAAATGAATCCAGCCAATTGAGCATGATGGAGTTAGGGACTGTAAAGCATGGGACAAGCTGGTAAAAGAGCAACAAAGTGACCCAGCACTTAGGGAAATTAGGTGAGAGGGCATTGTCGCAACAGGAGGACGAGCAAATTTGTATGTTTCTACAAAACAAAATGGGTCCTCATGAGAAAAGGGCGGGCAACCCGATGCACTGTAGATGAAGAATGAAGGTCGGGCATCAATTGTAGTCCAAAGGTATACCATAGGGAAGTGATAGCATAGCCCATGAAGTCCCATGGCAGGACACTTAGGTGTGAGAGAAAAAACACATGACAGAATTAGGAGCAGTTTGGGCTACACTCAGAAAAGATCTGTCTGAGTATTGTAAGATGTCACACATGTCAAATGGTGGGCAGCCCAATCAGAAAATTCCTACGGTCCCTTGCAAACAATACCAGCATTTGATGAGCCATTTAGTAGATTCTTAGTAGATTGCGTAGGACCACTTCAAAGACCAAGTCAAGGAAATCAGTATTTATGACCCATCCATGGGTGCTCAACAAGATCCCTGTGAGGCTATACCTTGGAAATAGTCGGGCACAGAATATAGTGAAGCTCTAACAAAGTTTTACCATAGTAGGCTTCCTCCAAATCAAGTCGTCTGATCAAGGTCATATGTCTGTCAGGTTTTGTTCAACAAGTCATGGACCCAGTTGGGAATTTCCCAAGTACATTCAGCATACCACCAGAATCCCAGGGGGCCTATTTTTTGAATTTTTAAAAAAAGAAAAAACCTAAAAAATTAATTTTGTATTATTGTATTGTTCATCTCCTGTATTTGTACCAGGGAGGTGTTTACCAAGAGTCATTAAGATTCGTCCATTTGAGGTTGGTGTTTGGTCACAACGTTAGGGGGACCATGGAAGCTACTGAAAGAAAAGGGGTGGTGGAAAACCGATGTGATGTGAATTTGTTAGACCTATGTGTCTCAATTTTATACACAGCTCCAAAGAGCCACAGGAATTGCCAAACACAATTGGAAAAAGCAGGAAAAAAATGGAAAACATGTATGACAAAGATGCCAGAACAGAGTATTCAAACCAGGTGGACAGAGTTTGGCACTTTCTCCAACATAAAGCATCTTTGCAAGCCAAGGATCGGGACATATGAGATGAGGAACAAAAGTGGGAGACTTGACCTATGTGATTCAAAAACACCAGGTAGGTGGTAAAAGTCGACAATTATGTAAAAATATGCCCAACGAGTATAATGGAAAGCCGGAGGAGACATATTTAAAGCCTGAATGTGTAATGTCATCTAGAGATAGTGATGAGTGTACAAAATGATGACATACAGGCGTCAGAACTGATCAAAACAGCACTGTAAAACACAGAAACTGATTATGGAGTCAAATGCAAAATTCTGACATACTTGCCAAATGACAGAAACCTAGGTCATCTCCTAGAGAGTCAGCAAGGTGAATTGAAAGAGGTAATTCAGGGGAATGGAAAAAAAAATAATTCCGATGTACCTAGTGAGACACGTGTCATAACCATGACATGGAAGTAGGTGACTCCCAGCCTTGTAAAACAACATCCTTATAGGGTGATTCCAATCAAGTTGCCAACATATAGGAAGAGGTGTGACTGAATAAAGTTAGACAAGGAATAGGTGAGCAAAGCAATAGTGAAGGGAGTTCCCATGTATTATGTTCCAACCTGATGGTCATTTCGATTGTCACAGATTTTGAAAAGTCAACCTCTGTTCCAAAACTGACCATATCCGATCCACGGATTTGATGATTGCAGAGATAGAGTTGGAAATGCCAATTTTGTTAGCAAATTTGATTTGTTGAAGGCGGTATTGGCAATTCCCCTCACTGACAGTGCCAAAGAACTTTCAGCCTTTTGTACGCCGATGGCCTGACAATACAATAGAATGAATTTGGTCTCAAAAAATTCTGCCCGCCAACATTCAGCGATTGAACAGCGTAGTGCAGACATAGAAAATGGAAGCCTATGGGATGATTCCTGTGTACAGTGAGACATGGGAAGAACAGGGTTGATGTGACTGGTGAATGTGATGAAAAGTGAATTTTGCCATGAAAATGTCACATTCTATAATAATCATTATGGTTATAGACAATGATTGGGCCCTAAGGCTACATTACAGAAAGTACAGCTTAAAAAAGCTATATAAACACTTAAACAACCATAAAAATACAAAGATCAGCGAAATAGCTACATGAATTTAAAGTAAGGTATCAAAGAATTAAACTTTTATTGCACACCGTAGAATAGAATCCACCAAATTTTGATTGCACTATAACTCACCACTATCTTGCATGCACTCTCAAACACAATTTAGAAATGTATGCACTGAAATACATACGAACAAGCACGCTCGCTCGCTCACTCACTCACTCACTCACTCACTCACTCACTCACTCACTCACTCACTCACTCACTTACGCACTCACTCACTCACCCGCCCACTCACTCGCTCACTCACTCCCTAATTCACTCACTCACAACACAATACTAATTGTCTCGCATCCCCACAAACTTAATAAATTCATTCACAGAAACGCCCATATTATAATTCATATCCATATATACATATCCAACCTCACGCACAAACTAACAATGGAATATATAAACTATAACTGAATTTGTTCGCTAAAACACATAAAATTAGGCACAGCCAACTAAGGTTTAAGACGTTAATTAAAAAGTCAAGTTATTCAAAAGATCAACCAAATAGGGTATAGCACTATTTTTATAACGATTTGTTCTGCACTTGATCTTCAATAGCTTGTTACTATTTCTTAGTGAATATTGCACCTTGTCTTTAACCTGTTTTGGTAACCAATCTCTAAACATCGTTGAATTATATAAATCCAGTGCAAACTTGTGGCAAATATTTTCCCTGCGAGCTTCAAGACTAAGAAGATTGCATTGCTCAAGAGCATGTGAGTAATTAAGGTAGTCAAAGCCTAAAATTATTCTAAGTGCTCTTTTCTGAGTTTTTTCAAGTAAATGAATTTGATATGCTGTTAAACCAGAATTCCAAACAGGAACAGCGTATTCAAGTAGAGGGCGTACATACCCTCTATAAATAGTTAACAAGTCATCAACTGAGAGTTTAAATTTCTTAAGCAACTTTAACATGTACAGCTTGTTATTTGCTTTGCGATAAACTTCTGAAATATGGTTGTCCCATTTCAAATCGGACCTGATAGTAACACCCAGTATTTTTACTTTATCGACGATTTTTAAATCCCTTGAACAAATTGTAAACGTGGCACCTTCAGGGGATTTTTTTCAAAAATTCACAGTCATGTTAACACACGTATCTGGATTCAGTTTCTTATCATTGTTCTTAGGCCATGAATAAATTAGCCAGGGTGTTTGCATATAAAACATATTGCACTAGTTACTACTGCGGATAGGTTTCAAAATAGTCATATCATCAATATTTAAGCTCAGGAGACCCTCAGAGAGATCCGTGCGCACAGCACTGTTGAATTAGCAAGAACCCCAAAGGACCAAATTTGTTCCCTGAGGTAAACCAACTTTAAGGGAGGTGGTAAACATGCCCAGTCACATACTTACGGCATGTTGTAGGACAAGGGAAACTTAGGCCAATCACTGCAAAAGTTGAAAAAATGAGAAAATTCCCCCACACCACAAAGCACAGAGATCTCATGAGATTCTTAGGTATGGTTAGTGGTATTACAGAAATACTGTCCAAATTTCTCAGGAATTGCGTGTCCGGACCAACCTTCTGAAGAAAAACGCAAAATTGTGTGGTAGAGCAATGCCAAAAGCGTTTGAGGAAAAATCAAGTCTATTTGATGAATGCGTCAGGTGGTTGCGCCAGGAAGTACTTTCAGCAACATTCAAGGGGGCGTGATTGCCAGGAGTAGGCTGTGGCGAAGTTCTCATGCAAGCAGATGAAAAGATGTAATCATCCTGTATGTTATTTCTCACAGAAGTTTGACAAACACAGAAAAAAAAGTGTACTTGAGTACAAAACAGTGCACCCCGTCTATTGTCACGGAATCACAAATCCGTTGACTTCATCCACAAGATGAAAACAGAAATCAGAGACTTGTCAGGTGGAGTTGAACTCTACAGGAATACAATTGGGACATAAGACTATTCAAAGGAAAAGAAAAGTTTGGAAGAGCCCTTGTCCAGAGCTGCCCTAAATTTGTTCAGAATTAGTATACAACTTTATGTAATATTGAATGAGGCAGCAATGCAAGAAATTATAATAAAAAGTGTAAAATTTGCCGGGGTGTAAAACGTTATGTAAATAACCCCAAAATGGCTAAAGGTATAACTATTAAAGCCCAGATTTTGGAAAATTTTCATTTCATGCAAATTTCTTTTAAGGGGTGAGGATGTTAGATGCCTCCATTTTTCTGATTAAACTTTTTAAAAATATTATCTCAATGTATTTGAGAAGAGATTTCTCAGGGAAAATACTTTGTTTACATAAAAAGAGAGAAGAAGCTGGGATACCCCTGTTTGTTGGACTAAGTGCACCGGTGTAGATTACACAATAGGGGAAAGTGGGGGAATTCCCCAGGATGCTAAACTTAGAAAACGTGTTTTTGTGTGGGTTGAGATCAAAATAGTAAGATCAGGGAATTTACCATAGAGTTTATATAGAAAGTGATTGGTTGATTCAGGTAGTTTAGCATATGATGATGTGGTAATGTCTATTTTTTTTAGACTGGAACTTTGTGAGGCAGTATATTTTGAGATTTGAGTTGTTGGGTAAGTCTCGCCGTCGTCAGCAGTTCACATTCGCTAACATAGTTTATAGATAGTTTTATCTTACAATATGTAGATTCATGCTCCACACAGTCCCCAGGATTGATGATCTTGTCAATTCCATGTGAGGAGAGTACTGTAATTATTCTACTGTCGTCTTTGAAGCCGAAAGTGCTGGAAATCAAAAGAGGATTCCAAATTGTGGACAGATAGAAATCGTGGTGATTATCTTGGACTGATATACTGTGGATTATTAATGTCGTCGAGGGACTTATGTAACCTTGTCGTCTTGAACTGCTGGACAAGAGTTATGTTCAGGACTTAGAAGATTCCAATGGAATATTACCTGAGGATTTATAAGCGTGACTTTGCATGCCGTCATTTTTGAAGTTTTCGCTGTGAGGACATACACTGTATCATCGTTGAACTGCAACGCTTCATATGGACATTAAGTATTAACTAATTGTGTGTAATTGTGTAATTTGGATTTATGTAATAATGTTTTGGACATACCAAATTCTTGAACCAATTACAAATCATTAAAATCTGTTATATTATATAAAATTCAGATCACTTGTGCACAAGGCTCATTATTTGTGTTTGGAAGGTATTTCTGACCTTTGACGCCTACAAGACGTCATAACAATGGGCTTTGAGGATAAACAAGCGGGGTTCGGTAGCGAGTATGAGGGTGAATTCGACCCGAGTACCCGGTGCCTCGAGCCCAGATTATGACCACTCAGCTGTTTGACCCATGCAAATTGTCACCCGTTTTAGAACAATTTTAAGCAGTGGCGACACAATTTTTACAACTGAAATAAGTAGGGACATGCAAGAGCTAACATCTCAGTCTGCAAAAATTAGAAAAATCCATTGCGGGTATATATTGCCATGTAGGCCTACAAAGGTTATCATTTTTATGTTATAGCACCCTTTATATGTCCATTCTCCATAGAAGGACGTGTAAAAATAGATTTCTAAGAAAAATCATATTTGCCCGCAATGAAATTGCGTAAAATTAACACATGAAGTAGTTAGTGGAATAAATAATCGAAATCAGTTGTCAAAACTGTGTCGCCATCGATATTTTTGTTTTACTTTGGTTTTGTCATAATAAAGAGACTTTCAAACAGCTCTGACCAGTTTCTGGAGTGGTGGATTTAATGGTCCCAGGTTGCGGACAGCCTCACTGTCCTCTGGCATTCTGCCCCTGTTGTCCAGCCCACCCCGGCCCCGGGGCGCTCAGTTCTCTCCCTGCAGGCTCGATATGGTCAGAAACTATCAAGCTCAACACAGCTCCAGAGGACTATTATATTCGCGAATGGTCTGCTTTACGCCCTTTATCTAAAGCATACAGGGTGAGTCAGAAAAAAGTACAACCAAATGAGGGATTTTTTTTATAAAGAGACCTTAACGGAATTTACCAAATTAGGACCTGTGTTAGATAGTCTGTTTAATCAGCTTCCACAATAATTTTATTTTTTTTAAATCGATCAAGCCATTCAAAGGCTACAGATATTTTGGTAAAGGTATCTGTTTTGTGACCGGAACAAATTGCACACTGAATCTATAAATGAGACTCATTACTACGCAGCGTGAGGACTTCAAAATAAATTAACAGGTTGATTTCTTTGGCGCCGTATTCAAATGCTGCGCAGGACATGTGTTGAATGATAATGTAGAATACCTAAGATTAAATGAAATTAACAGGATATGTTTAAAATGAAAATTTTAATGCTTTATCTGTTATCCAACCCGATAAACACGTATTTCGGAAGTTTTATTACGTGGAAATCAAGCATTTTGAAAATAATGCTGCAAATTGTTGCTTTAAGTCCAAAAATTGATTCCATTAAAAATTATTTTGATATCTGGTTTCCTTTTACAGTCTTACCCAACGATGTAACCAGACATTTTCATCGGGGGGGGGCGATGGGAACCATTTAAATTTCTGGGCATCACTAAAAATATTTTGCAAAGGTGAACACGGTAACCTGTTAATAATATCAATTTATTACTTTTCATGATCTCTATTGGGGTCGGGAGGGGCAAAGATTTTGAGTGCAGATCTCGACTTCCCCCCTCCAAAAAAAAAAAAAAAAAAAATTTATTAATTTTCATGATCTCTATTGGGGTCGGGAGGGGCAAAGATTTTGAGTGTAGATCCCGACTTCCCCCCCCCCCACACACACACAGACTGGTTACCTCAGTGGTATTCCCTGACATTTATTCCAGATGTGTAATTGATGGAGGATATGCTGCAAATCTCCAAGCTGAGCGTAAAACCAAGAGTACTCTTTGGGTTACTCTAGCGTGTAACTTGTTCGGTGTTTCACATCGGGTACTTTCACTTCCGCAACTGTAACTTTTGAATGCGTTTATCAATTTTAATGCCGTAATTTTTATATGGAAGCTAACAAAACAGGAGAGGTATTATAAGAAGGAAATATATGAATAGCACAGATTGTTTTCCATGAAAAATCGCTCAATTTCTTTGTACTTTATTTTGACTCACCCTGTAGAGGTCAGTGTTATCCACATCAGCTACAGCACTATTCAAGAGGCTATTTATACTGATTGAGCGCTAATTTTAAAGGCATAAGCCCTACAGGTGCGCACGCATATCGCCGGGTAGCGCTTTCTTTCTTGCCACATGCAGGGGCGGATCCACGCCCTGAAAAATAACAAAATAATAAAATAAAAAAAAATAATAAATAAATACAACTTTTACCAACAAACTTTTTTTAAAATCATAATTTCTGTTAAAAGAGAGATCCCTATTTAATTACCTTAAGCCTCGTCTACCGAAGAGGGTAGGTTGGTTAACACTCTCCCTTCAGATTTTCCTCCGGCTTGCTAAAACCCCCTTTTTGGTGCCAAATTATTAAATGTAATTTGTCAATTGAAATTTCCGCTCATTTTCATCCAAAAAAGAACATCCACGGGGGTTTAGGTAAGATACAGAGTGATCCCAAAGTAATGGGGGGGGGGGTGGTGGCAACCACCCCGCATCGGGAAAGAAGCACCAACATGCCCAGCACAACATAGGAATATGACAGACATTTGATTTTGGTACCAATAGATAACTATGGTCCTCCTCTTTCCATTGATACCCAAATAAGTTCGCAATCAGCAAAACTGTGCATTTCCATTGACACACAGTGTGGAATAGGGGAAAATTCAATTTTTCGCCCCGAAAATTATGAATATCCGATTTTCATGAAACGAAAATCACACGGGGTGGTTACCCCCCCCCCCCCCCCGGGAGTTTTGTTACAAAAAATGGTTCAGGTAGACGAGGGTTAATAAATAAATGAATTACGTGGCTGCGCATAACCATTTTACTTAAAGCAATATTAGCCCTTTTTTTGAAGAGCGCCCCAATTTTTCAAAAAATGGAGATTTTTACACGGTTGCATTGGTAACTGGCTAGTAAACTATATATACCCGTGAACGGTTAAGCACTACAATGTCTATGTGTCGCAAACGAAGAATAATTAATATCGGAATCCCGATAATAATTCAACGGCTGCTGGAAACGGCCTTCCAATATGAAATAGCCGGGAAATAGCGCCATGTGCGTATCTACGCTCATCTATTAGTTGTTTTATTGGTTCATGCAATTCAAGTTAGAGGTCATTTTCTTGAGGTGGCACTATTTCATCATGGATGGACATAAACTTAGCATTTCCAGCTCTGCCGTTAAGTGCAATCAAGGATCCCAATTCTAATTACAAAAATCGCTCATTTTATGAAAAATAAGCATTTTTGAGCATTCTCGTTCGCAGGTGTAGTTTTCTAGACAATTACCAACATAGCTGTGCAAAAAATATCCAATTTCAAAAATTGGGGGCGCTCTTAAAAATGTGCTAATATTGCTTTAAACGTTTGAAACGTTCTTGTTCCGTAAATATTTTCAGGACATGATTCAAGTGAAGAATTTTGTATTTAATATTTTGTCTGGGTAAAACAAAGATTACATTTCAGAGAAAACATAATATTTTTCAGAAAAGATTGTGTTCTCATACTTCTTTCTTCATCTCTTCTCTATCTCCCTTTCATTTTTATAAATAGAGATTTAAAAAGCAAATTGATCACATGCTTCAAATTATTGACACTTATGTATTGACCTGGAATAAACTACTTGCGTATATTCATCGCTGGCGTTGATAAATGTTCAATTACAAGCTGTCAAAGATTTGAAGGTTTCGAAATCATCCATTAAGGAAAGTTATTTAAAGAGTCAGCAACAGTTTCGTTTTGACATAAACTACAAATTCTTTGGCGTGGTGATGGTCGTCATTATAATGAAAAGCTTCTTTGTTGGCTGTGCTGTTTCTGTCGGTTTCTCATTTGTTTCTCTTCAAACGTTTGCTGCTTATTCAATAGGTAGGACAAACGTATAGTTCAATAAGCATATTTGAATTAAAGGCTGAATCAGAGATTTCCCGATGAGGCGCACTCATTTTTCAAACAAATCGTGTTTTTGCATATACATTATGCTTGTCCATATAGTAATCACTTTGTGAAATAACTAAGCTCAAATCGAAGTTCTTCATATAAAAAAAATCCCAACTTTGTTATAAATTTCCGGATCCGGAAATCTTGTTATACACGGTATCCTATGGCACTGTTATACTATGCAGAAATACTTACATATCAAATTCATCCAGTGTCGATATCTTTGTTTGGGTTCGCCGATATCTGTGTGTGTTTCTTTGCTTGGTTGCTGTCACGATATTTCTCCAGATTATTTCTGATTTTGAGGATCTTGTTTTTAAAGAAGTCAGCAAAGGAATCACTGAGTTCTTTGTATGAGTCACACGATGGCAGAATGGCTCCTTTATTGATTAGTTTATTTACAATTTGAAAGATTTGTTTTGTTGTTAGCAGCTGCCAGTTGCGAATTAAAGTATGATACTTTGGCTTGATGTATGAGATTATTAACAAGTGCATGTTGTTGTTTATAACTTGTTACTACAAGTACATGCTGTATACACAAACTCATAACGTGTGTTTAAAAAAACAATATGCAGATCTGCTTAGCAATTAACTTAAGATTTTGATCGTTGTGACAATTTGCACGCTAGCTATTTCGCGTATGTTGCTATTGTTCTTGGGGAGGGGCGGAAGGACAAATTCCTTGAACCGTGGTTAACTTTCTCCATATCCCCCATCCCGCTGCCACTGTACCTCAAAATTATTACGAATCATTGCAATCTGAAGTAATTCAGAAGTAATTCGGCAGGAAATCTTAATACCTTACAATATTAATTAGGATTTCAATTAGACCCCCCACCGTGTGTAACATGTAAATTTTGTAAATAAACAACACGTTACAAGACACAATATTAAAAGAAAAATCCATTCGCCAGACGTAAAGCAGATAAGTCTGGAATAATTAAAAAAATGTGAAAAATAAGCACCCTATTTTGTAGAGATCCTTTCGATATTTGTCCTAATTTAGCTATTTCGCGTATGTTGCTATTTCTTCTTTTAAATTTTATTTAGCATTTTTTCCGTCAAAACTTTAATCATCATCATTCTTATATGACAAACGTCTTAATCGCTTATGTTATACATATAACTCCGAGTATCTGTTAGATGATACCCCTACCCGTAATACCGTTTTCTTTTTCATTTAACCCCATTTTATACCATTCATGTTATAGCACCATGCACAACATCACCGGACAAGAAGATAATTTTACAACAGCACTTTTGGGGTATCCAAAGATATATACTAACCGTATCTGAGGTCAAAATTCGTATCTTTCTGAGCCAGGTCCAACCTTTTCTAAGCGACTTTTTGACCAGTGGGTCCCAGCCTATGTGGCATAACAGGTGTATGAGGTGTATGAGCCAAGGCTTGAATAAGTAACCAATGGATACTAACGTGCACTACATCATCGAATAGGCCAATTGGATGTACTCACATCACATGCATATATAACTCCCTCATATAATGTTGCTGTGGGGGGTTCGCCACTCTCCCGCACAGCGAGTCTGTTTTGCATTCCCAGCATATGCCGGTACCCTGGGTAGAGAGAGGCAAGCAAGGTAAAGTGCCTTGCCCAGGTGCACAACACATTGGCGACAGCGGGGCTCGAACCCACAACATTATGCTTGTGAGGCGAGCGATGATCCACTGCACCACATGTGCCCTCTTAAAGTAAATTATGGCACGCTCCACGTATCAAATCATGGCGAGTTTTCCCTCGCATGTCGAGTTTCATGCGCTGTATATCGAGTTTACCCCGCTATATGTCGAGTTTACAGCGCTGCCTATCCAGTTTGAACTCTATGTGCCGAGTTTCATAAATTGGGGCGCTTTAAAATGTGCTACATATGGCCGTTAAAAAACGTTTGAAAAAACGTTCTTTTCTGTAAATATTTTCAGGACATGATTCAATGAAGAATTTTGTACTTTCATATTTGGTCTGTGTACGAACAAATTACATTTCCGCAGAAAACATATATTTTTCAGAAAAGATTGTGTTCTCATCCTCCTTCTTCTTTTCTTCATCCTTCTCTATCCTCCCTTCATTTTTTATAAATAGAGATTTAAAAGCAAATTGATCATCAGCTTTCAAAGTATTGACTTACTGTATTGACCTGGATAAACTCTTTGCGTAATTCAATCGCTGCTGGCGTTGATAGATGTTCAATTACAAGCTGTCAAAGATTTGAAGGTTTCTGAAATCATGTTGTCATTGGAGTTTATTTAAAAGAGTCAGCAACAGTTTCGTTTTGACAATAAACTACAAATTCTTTGGCGTGGTGATGGTGTCATTATAATGAAAAGGCCCCCCTTTCTTTGTTTGCTGTGCTGTTTCTTCTGGTCGGTTTCTCTTTGTTTCTCTTCAACACGTTTGCTGCTTATTCAATAGGTAGGACAAACGTATAGTTTCAATAAGCATATTTGAATTAAGGCTGAATCAGAGATTTCCCTGATTATCGCACTCATTTTCAAACAAATCTGTTTTTTTTTTTTGCATATACATTAGTTGCTTGTCCATATAGTAATATCACTTTGTGAAATACCTAAACCTAAATCGAGTTCCTTCATATAAAAAAATCCCAACTTTTTATAAATTTTCCGGATCCGGAAATCTGTATACACGTAAGCCTATGGCAACTGTTATACTATGCAGAAATACTTACATATCAAAATCATCCAGTTCTATTCTTTGTTTGGGTTCGCCGATAGCTGTGTGTGTTTTCTTTTGCGTATTGTAAAATTTGGAGGCGACTTGGTTGCTGTCACGGATGGTACTTGTGTATATTTCTCCAGATTATTTCTATTTTTTTTTGAGATCGTTGTTTTTAAGAAGTCAGCAAAGGAATCACTGAGTTCTTTGTATGAGTCACACGATGGCAGTATGGCCTCTTTATTGATTAGTTTATTTACAATTTGAAAGATTTGTTTGTTTTTAGCAGCTGCTCGATCAGTTGCGAATTAAAGTATGATACTTTGGCTTGTGGATGAGATTAATTAACAAGTGCATGTTTTGTTTATACCTGTTACTAAAGTCCATGCTGTATACACAAACTCATAACGTGTTTTAAAAAACAATATGCAGATCTGCTTAGCAGTTAACTTCAGATTGATCGTTGTGACAATTTTGCACGCTAGCTATTTCGCGATGTTGCTATTGTTCTTGGGAGGGGGCGGAAGGACAAATTTCCTTGCACCGTGGTTAACTTTCTCCATATCCCCCAATTTGCCCGCTGCCACTTATTAAAATTATACGTAAATCATTGCAATTGAATCGTAATTCAAAGTAATTCGGCAGGAAATCTTAATACCTTACAATATTAATTAGGATTCAATTAGACCCCCCCCCCCCCGTGTGGAACGTAAATTTTGTAAATAAACACACGTTACCAGACAACAATATTAAACGAAAAATCCATTCTCCAGAACCTTAAAGCAGATAGTCTGGAATAAGTCAAAAAATGTTGAAAATAAGCACCCTATTTTGTAGAGTCCTTTCGATATTTTTCCTAATTTAAGCTATTTTCGCGTATGTTGCTATTTTCTTTTCTTCTTTTAAATTTTATTTAGCTTTTTTTTCGTCAAAACTTTAATTAACATCATCATCATTCTTATATGACAAACGATCTTAATCGCTTATGTTATACATATACTCCGAGTAATTCTGTGATGATACCCCTACCCGTAATACCGTTTTTTTGTCTTTTTCATTTAACCCCATTTTTTTAACCAATCACGATGTTATAGCCACCATGCACCACATCACCGGACAGAGATAATTTTACAACAAGCACTTGTGGGTATCCAAAGATATATACTAACCGATCTTGAGGTCAAAATTGTACTCTTTTCTGAGCCAGGTCCACCGTTTTAAGCGACTTTTTGCCATTGGGTCCCCGCCTTGTGGCATAACAGGTTATGAGTGTATGAGCCAAGCTTGAATAGTAACCATGGATACTCACGTGCAACACTACATCATCGAATAGGCCAATTGGATGTACTCACATCACATGCATATACAACTCCCTCAATACAATGTTTGCTGTGGGGGGTTCGCCACTCCTCTCCGCCACTCCTCCCGCACAGCGCGTCTTTTTTTGCATTCCCAGCTATGCCGGTACCCCCGGGTGGATAGTGGCAAGTGAGGTAAAGTGAATTGCCTAAGTGCACAACACATTGGCGACAGCGGCGGGGCTCGAACCCACAACATTATTCTTATGAGGCGAGCGATGATCCACTGCACCACATTTTGACCTCTTAAGTATTTCTGCACGCTCCACGTATCAGATCATGGCGAGTTTCCCTCGCATGTCGAGTTTCATGCGCTGTATAGCGAGTTTACCCCGCATTATGTCGAGTTTACAAGCGTGGCCTATCCGTTTTTGAACTCTATTTGCCGAGTTTCATAAAATCATGTCCAGAATACATCATGTCCAGGAATAATCATGCGAGTTTTTTTTAAAAAACTGGACATGATTTTTTCAACATGTGCAACTGGACATGAATTTTTTTTTCTCAACATGAGCAAACTCGACATGATTTTGACACTCGGCATGATTTTTTTTTTTTCTGGACATGAGGAAAACTGGACATTATTTATGTCAACTCACCATATAGAGAGCAAAACTCGATGATCGAGGGCAAACCTGGACATATAGTGCTGTTAACTCGACATATAACGCGCTGCACACTCGACATATGCGAGGAAAACTCGATACCCAGACACAGCGCGTGAAACTCGACATGCGGGGAACACTCGCCATGATTTGATAGGGTACGTGGAGCGTGCCATAGTAAATTGACGTGCAAGCAAGCTATATCGCTCGTGCGCGGAGCTGTACACACTCAACGGAGGTGCAAAAACTAAAAAAAATGTCGGTTGGTTAGTGTGATGTCTCGCAAAGGGTAAAGCTATGTAATTTTTATGGCCGACCATACATGTCATGTAGGTAAATTAATGTATACCAATTGTATTGCTGCATGATAATGGCAATCCATTATCATACTTATCACGACAGGCTCTCCAGCGGGTAGCGCGGGAGCGCTGCGCAATGTCTTCCAGAATTTAAACTTTTCTGGCCTTACTAGGCCTAGTGTGAAACAGATTGTGTAATTAGACTTTGATAATAACATTTATGGGTGTTAATGCATACAATGCATGGTAACATGTCATTTAGATGAATTAAAGAGTACCGGCTAGTGCCTAGGGGGCATGCTGCCCAAAATTTCACTTGTTAAAATGATAAACATGTCGAATGTAGAGGTCTTTATTGTCAAATGTTTTGAAAAGAAAATGTATAGAAAATATATATTATTTTAATTATTGCTATACTGGGATGGTAAGGCCTGTAGTCATGTGGAAGATATATCAATAAACTAACAATGTTACTCTCAAAGTTTTTCCTTTTTTCACAAACAACCAGGTACATGTTACAGATTGTGTCAAGAACTACATAGATTGAGCTTGTCGTGTTGGAGATGAATACAGTTTAAAAAGTAGTTTCATACGTGCTTCATTATCAGTGGAGAACGCGGAGTTCTGCCCTCCGCAACTTACCATCGCTATATATTAGAGATCCATATCGGAGGTGGCGGCCCCACGCATTTGACTATTAAAGGGGCATCCGCTACAAATGTATAACAGGACTAACTCTGACCCTAGTCAAGGAGCCTAGCCTAGTACTACAATGACAGGCTAGGCTATGCCCTGGATTTTGTTATTGGCCATTAAGGATATTTCTTTCAAGCAAATTATTTCCTGATAGTCTAAATTAAGTACAGGTACATGTATTTTAGTCTGAGAATACACTGCTAACAATCGGTATGCCCGCGTCCCTGATACTGTACAGGTAGAAAGCAAATAGTCATGTCTACTGAATTCGTCATTCAATCTAAAATAATTATTTCATGTTTGAGGGTTTCTAATGTCAAAACGCAATGACTACTCTACTGTTACATGAGAATATCACATGTATATACTTCTATTTAAGATATGTCTTTCGGGGAACGTATAACGTTATTTTAGCGCTGAGAAAATGATATTTTGTTGCTGTTTTTGTTTTAAAATTTGGCATGATTTTTTGCGTTCATTTTTGGACTAAACAACCTGATAACAATTGATATACTTACCAGTATTCCCACCAAACATATTCCTCAATATTGTTCGGGAAGATAAAAAAACATTATTTTCTCCTCATCCACACCTTCACAACACTCCGATCGCTCCTTCGTTTGTATATTTTTGACATTCACTGCAAATTTCTTGAGCGCCACTTTGTGTTTGTTTACGTTTCAAAGTTCTCACTTCTGGGTCTTGCAATTCTCGGTTCGCGCATGCGCTATGCGTTTGATCCACCGTTAATCCAGAGGTCGACCGTTTCGCCTTGTCTCTCCTGTTTTACGTTGGTTGAATTATTCCAACCATTCATTGCCGGTAGATCATCCGTCACACATGCGGCACATGTCCGCTTTATGACCTGTCCATACGTTGCATGTGAGGTAGAAGCGAGTTCTTTCGCTCTGGTCCACCGTATACTCACTGCACATCACCGCAGACCGAGTTTAACCGATGAATACCGGAAGCCTGCCTGACAAAACGGACAACAAACATTCAATCACCGCACACCATTGTTCATTGATGTCCGATGCAAGTTTTGAGCTTGTTCAAAAGTGTCCGGTGCTCTCATCGGGCATCAACGGACTAGAACGGACGTGGAACGAAGTCAACGGATTACTAACGGACACATACAAACGCAGATGACCGGAGAAGCAAATTGTTAATCCGTTGCTTGTCGGTTGCGTCAGTCCGGAAAGGTGTGACAGTAGTAATAGGGACGACTACGATAGCAGACAAGTTCAAAACATATTGTTTTTTTTTTAAACTTGTTTGTCCAATAAACATTGGAAATGTTCTCGGTAGGTCTTCTACAAGCGATAAGTGCCGATCAAGTGCAAATCGAGAGAAATTCATATCCTCAAAAACTCTCCTCCTCTCACTTTAAATTACAAAATTCCGCATTTGTGTTACATATTAAACGAAATTAATCGCCTACAAATACGGAGTCCAAAAATGTAAACTTTACGGTAAACGTTTCAGAAGTCCCACGCATACTTCAATTGATTCCGCCACGCGCAGTATGAGGTTGTGCAGTAGCGCTTGACGGAATAAATGACATAAATATTCGTCACAGACAGAGGAAATATACACGCATCCAACAGGGAAGCCTCGAAAGGACACCCTCTACGTCGCCGCCATTACTGGGGGGGGGGGCATCCTGGCCACCAAACACACAGTACACACACGCCGCATATTGCCTTTTACGAGCTTAACGAACGAAATAAGAATTTACAACCTACCTTTTTCGCAATTTTTAACAATTTTCACCGTTTATTTCCATGGATTTATGGAAGGATGATGTCAGGGACTGGCCTTAACTGGAATTCCAGGGCAAGTGTCTTACTGTTGTTGTAAAAATTGAAGGTTTTATCTCGCCCACTTTGCGTGACTGAGAAATGAATGCTTAGGGTTTACGTGTTAAAAAATGGTAATAAGCCGCGAGAGAAAAATCATTTGTCGTAAAATTCAAACATCCAGAAAAAAATAAAGTAACAACAGAATGTTGATATATTCCGTGTACGTGAAAAATTGAATAGTTCCCAAAGACCGATCGTATTTGCTGAAAAACGTGACATCTTCCGATGCGGGTTGTTGATGTTTTAAAAAGGACGCTTCCGTGCCCATGTGATCGATTTCGGAGATCTGAACAAAATAAGTCTCGTTTGTGCATGGAATGTGCTACGCATGGACTATCAGTACACATGAAAATGACCGGCGACTTACAATGTGGTATTTAGACTGAAATGGATACGATGATTGTTTTGGATTGTTTTGGTTTTTTTATGTACATGTAGTGATGTACGGGTACATGTGGAACTAAATTTTTTAAAATGTTTTAAAATGGAATTTTGTGAGAACAACAATCGTATTTAAAGCAAACTAAATGAAAATAATAAAAATAAAATAAGTTCATTCCACTCCATTAGAAGCTTTTCCAGTTGGGAACCGATGCATCTGGTACGGCTGCAGACATTCACATTCTTCATGTGTCATTGGCCGCTTGGCGAGTGAATTTCACACGCAGTTCGTTTCCATTTTTGTAACTTTTTATCGCTATGTGTGCAGCCAAGAAATTTACATTTTTTTCCTGAGCCGCCCATGATGATTATACAAATGGATAACAGTGAAATAGTGTTGATTTTTGCCGTCAGAACTGATCAAAATTATCGCTTCTTTGTGGTAACACGTACAACGTAAACGCGGTGTATAACGAGAAATCCAAAAGATGCCCCCCAGTCATGGCGGATGGTGAGTGCGCCGCCCACGGCGTAGGGGTGATCATAGTCGCCGTCGGATTCGTGTATAGACCAGTTAACATCTGACGTCAGCATCAATTGTAAATACGATGCGCGCGCAGACAAACAGGCAAAACATTTCGAGGTCACAGCTCGGGTTACTGTCTTAGCATAGTAAACAGTGATTGACACGCGTGTAATCTCAGCATCTACCTGTGGTGGAAGATTTCGCGAACTTTTTTCTTCAAGATATTTATCGGTGAAGATGGAACGAAAGGTGAAATATGTTAAAGATTTATCTGAAAACAATCCGGACTTGGAGCGACTGAAAACAATCTGGGGAACAATTAGCATACAACCTCCTTAGTGAGTTAGATTCTAACCAAGCCCATTCACTGCACGAATTCCTCTAGCATACAGATCCCTTGATCTTACTAATTATTTTTTGGTATCGGGTTTATGTGAAGAAGTGCTTCTTGTTAACCAATACTTTTACCAAGTGCTTCTTTACGGGCAGAAGCCAAATGACAAAAGTGTCAGTAAGGAGGCCTGGCTTGTGGTCTCCACAACACAAGGCGGACAGATTCTTATACCGCAAACTGCACAATCCATGTAGCGCCTACAGCTGGGTACGTACATACATTGTACAGGTTTTCCTGATTGGAACTTGTTTACTTCCACATCATATGTACTCTGTCCAAATCGACATCTGTTAAATTTTTAACAAATATTGACTGGCCATGAGTGTGATGGTGGAGATGCTAGGGCCTATATAGTAAATGCTAGGCCTACATATTAGGCTAGGGCCTACATAAATAGTAGGCCAGGTATGGCTAGCCTCATAGATGATAGGCCGGGTATGCTAGTCTAACGAGAACGATAATCGCCATTTCCAATCACCGCCCGATTAAGACCAGTCAATTGCGTTTTATATACCGAATACATAGTCTTTTTCTAAATACAATTTATTGTAGAAAGACATCATCTAATCTAATCAATTTTCCCCAAAACTTTTACCCCAAAGCAACCAAAAGATTACCGAACCTTCGCAAGCACTTGTATTTTCAATGATCACTTTACTATTCTTGGTAAAACACTGGCTAGTAAAATCCCTACTCCTAACACAACCCATCCATGCCATCTTACCAACGGCATGCAAAACTTAATTTTCTCTTCTTCTCCATCCCCGTACAATTGATGAATGCAGAATTTTGCGCCACCTACTAACGCTACTAAATCTAGTAAAAGTGCTGGCACTGATTACATAGACCCTGAAATTGGCAAACAAAACATTTGACAATCTTCACCTCTTATAATACATCTTCAAACCAATCACTCACCTCAGTTATAGTTCCTAATAAGCTTAAGTCAAGCCAAAGTCATTCCCTCTTCAAAGTAAAGATCTCACGACATCAGCCAGCTACACACCAATTTTCTGTCCTTCCTTCCTTCTCCACGATTCCTCGGAAAAATTTGTACACCTCGTCTCTGCTCTCTTCGCTTTCCTAAACAAACACAGCATTCTAGTTGATGCTCAGTAGGGTTTTAGGCCCAAGCGTTACACATATATGGCTCGCATTGAACTAACAATCCATCTTAATCAAGCACTTTAACACAATATCACACTATGGTAATCTTTCTGGACCTCTCCAAGGCATTTGACACAATAATATTCTCCTTCATAAGCTTCAACACGATGGTGTTCGTGTGGTGTTGCCCCTTGTACTGTTTCAGAAGCTACCTCGCAGACGCGAACTCAATCTGTTTACACCCACTCAACTACTCAGTCACCCTTCGCGAAATCACAGTGTGTGTTCCACAGGGCTTCCATTTTGGTGTCCGCTACACACTCAAACTTATCGTATTTTGCCGATGACCCGAACATCTCCTCTCAAGACTCAAACTTTAACTCGCTTTTTCGAAACATAACCTTGAGCTCACAAAAATCCTGGAACTGGTTCCGAGCTAATACACGGAAACTGTCCTCTTAATATATCAAAAACTAACTACATGTTATTCTCATCTCATCATACTACTATCATAACCTACTTACATTGCATACCCACCAATTTCACAAGTTTCACTACTAAGGTTTCTGGGCATCACAACCATTGACGATAAACTCAGATGGAACCGCCACATTGACTCCACTATTACCAAAACCTCACGTGCAATAGTTACCATCTACCAGAGCAAAGACACCACCACCCACCCCACACATTAAAACACATATCAACACAATCGTTTATTCCACACCTTTTACATACTGTCAATATCATATGGGCCTCAAACTTCCAAACACGACTAAATCAGCTCACCATCACTCAGAAATGGACTATCCGTAGATCACTAACTCACCTTACAGAACTAACACCTGCCATTAATTTCAATTCCATCAAGACACTAAAATAACTGACATCAACAACTTCAGTCGCACTCTTTATTATGCATACTCAGCACCATAACCACCTACCTCCTAATTTCAATAATTACTTTACTTTGTGATAAATAATAAATCTACCTGTACAGCACTAAGACAAGCCGCCAATAATCACCTTCCTCTACCCAAAACCACCAAAGAAAAACATCATATTCTGTAACATGGTGCAAAAACCTGGAACAATCTCCGAAATCAATCACATCTATCCAACAAATACCTTTAAAAAAGCAGCGCCTCAAGCTTCTTTACATTGATACATACAATACCTGACTTAACGTTCATCTTTCCAATCCTCCATTGATCTGCAAAAAACTCCACTTTCACTTCTCTCTTCTCTCTCTCCCTCCTCTCCTCTCACTCACCATCTTCTTTTTTTCTCCTCACTCTATCTTCTCGTTTACCGCCCTCCTTCTACAGTCTCCGAAGCGTTTTTACCCCTGAGTAAATTATGTTGGACCAATCTCCCTCCACCTTTCTTTTCTCACACTTTTTGTTTTACTTTAACATGCCTGTGCATACGTACATAGATGTGATGCACACATTATGCAATGTCACTATGTGGTACTTTCCAAAGTACGCATATTATATGTGTTTGTATCATATGCATATATCATACCCAAAAAATGTGTGTGTGTAAATTATATGTATGTTTTAATGGGATAATTGTCGTATGTATTGAGTTATAAGTTTGTGTGTATGTGATAGTGTATGTATTTTGTCTTTAAAAACTTCTTTTGCCACTTCGTCTATTTGATACCGCGTCTTTAATTTAGTTCTCCACCTTTTTTTTTGCTCGTTTGTATTTTTCCCCAGCATCAAGTTTGTTTCTCTATATTTTTTTTCCTTGACCTGCTCAATAACTGTTCATCTTGTAAATGTTGTAAGTTTAATTAAGTTACCTTAGGTAAGGGCCTCCACCTCCTAAAAGCTCCCAGGAGTTGTTCAGTGGAGGTCCTACCATTCGATATTTCTTCTCCAATGTTCATTATTTATTTTCACACCACAAAATCGGTACTGTTCGACTTCGTACAGATTCACATTTTATTTCTTTGTAAGCTTTGTATTTTGCTGAATAAATTGATTTGATTTGATAAAAAGTACTGAAATGCTTCTAACTGATAGCTCCATCCAAACCGATCACTCGCTCATCCAGTGACAGTGTTTTCGTTGCTGCTATCCTACATATGATTACCACTGCATCATAATTGCCCGCATGCCATCTGCCTTTTGTGTTTCTACTTTTTTGCTTGTTTTTTAACCTTCACCACCTAGTACTCACGTCTGATAACACTTGGTCATGTTTTTTTTATAGTGGGCACCCAAAAAAAGATGGAGTTGTCACATAAAAAGGTTTGGACCAAATGTCATGAATGCCATGTTTCGGTCTGAGTTTGAAGAGAAATTATATGTCTAATTAAATATTAAGATTAAAACAATCAAAATAATCTGCGCTAATTACCTCGACAATCTCAGTAAAGTTAATTAGTCAGGGGGGGAGGTGGAAGCGGAGGAGGTATGCACATTTTCAATGGGGCGCAGTGCACATGGATTCATTTTAATAACCAAACATTGTTTTTGTTTCAAATATTATTTATTACAACTATTTTGAATTATGTTGTTTATTTGACGCATTTAATTAGGCAATTATATTGTTAAATTAGCCCATTAGTATGGAATTGATGTGAAATATTTCTTGCCTTATAAGTTCCATTGTTACACTTCTAACATTATATTGGGCCTAAATAGGTGTTTAATTTACCAGAACCCTGTTCGCAACTTCTTTGTTTGATGTTTCTAGATTAGAATTAACACATTGTTTTAATCATTAGTCCGCTAGTTAAGTCAAGGTCACCTGCTGTAGTGTCCAAAAGGGAGGTTGATTCAGCGCACCACCCTCTATATTTCCGTTGCACTAATATTATATACATGTATTGCATTACAAAATAAATTCAAGATGATACCTTTAACAACTTATAATGCTATTTAGCTCAAAATTTATCATTTCAAGGGAAAAATTCATATATTCAATCATTTTGCACCCTGGTATTATGATAGCACACACGCCTATTCTCATTGTGCTACAAATAACACACATTGCCTGAAAGTGATTATTGTACATCCAAATAATGAATATAATTTTTTCATTTTCATTTCTGGAAAATAATGCATTGTTAAAGGAAATGTTATTTTAATGTAGCTTTTTGTTCGTATCACCCTGTATATTTATTATATGTCGATCGCGTTGATATGTTCTTCCCCCTGGAGTTCTGGACCTATTCAATTACTCGGAGAGGTTCAACCTAAGCTCTACCGTGAAAATGAAAGAATTCACATGCACAGCCACCCGTATTATCTGGATGACACTCCGTCATTTAAACTCACTCCCTGCCACTTAATTCATTCTTCATGTATGGGAACGCACTACTATAGTGTATAAGTCCCTGCGCCTCATTGAATTTTTCACCTCCGCAAGAATGGTACGGCATCACATATCAGATGAATCGAGTATAGTACACCCTGAATATCCATTCACACTTTGCAGATTTACAATCCTTATAATATGCTCTTTATAAAAATGTATACATTTGTAGAATTTGAATCACAGCCTTTTGAGCTATAATGAGAAATATGGTAAAAATGCAGTCGATTTTTACCGTTAATTGCGCCTTTTGGAGTCCTTCGATTAGCGCAACCGACGGCACAGCAGCAACTGTCTGGGATTGTTGATTATGCAGCACAGTAAATATAATTAATTCGAACAATATTTATGGTGAAATTCAAAGCGTGTTATGACGATAATAAATTAAACTCAACCGATCTACTATACACGGCATACAGTGGCTTCTAATGTTTTGCCTGCGAGCAGCTACTTCCGGGTCACGTGACCTACTCAGAACGTAAACATGTTAACTGGTCTATACATTTATTCTAATCGTTGTAATAACACGTGAGAGTGCTTGACTTTGGCATTTGGTAGGGATTTGGCCACCTGTGTAAATTATACATGAAGATGATTTAATGATAACACTTGGCTTTAATGTATTTTTTATTTGTTTCAGTCACTTGTTTCGACAAATATAACAAAGAGAATAAACTCATCGGTGATGATCAAATCACAGCATCTCATCCTGGTAGAACGCTGCATGGGATTTCAGAGACAAGACTACCAAGTGGGCAATGCTGGCGGCCCCCTTCCTCTCACGTTAACCCGTGGATTCAAGTTACCTTTGATACAGGGTTTTCTTCTGAAAGGCATCGTTATAAGAGGTTGTGATTATAATGGATCTCTGAGCTTTTACATAGCGATTAACGGCACAAATGGACAGCATCAGTACATTACTGAATCTGAAGACGGAAAATACCAGGTTCAAAATAAGGTAGCAATTATATGGGGATTATCATGAGGAGGAGTGGGGAAGCTTTGTCGTCCGTCCCAAAGGGATAGTAGATTCACCATGCAATAGGAACGCTAACGACGCCTATAACCGTTAAAGGCTGACCCTGGGGGCCACTTGTATTCAAAGGTGGATATGATGCGTGAACAAGAAAACGCGTAAAAAAGGTATCTTTTTTCCAACAGGCGATATACGCGCGTACATTGATTAGGGTGTCAAAAACAGCAAAATGTGGAAAAAAG
>JAMKCH010023119.1:0-20418 GCA_023653785.1 Ophioderma brevispina
GACTTTCAGGAAGACAATGAGAAATACGGCTTTTCACTGATATCAAAATTCATACTCCTTCCGGTTAAAACTGGGTCTCAAATACGATCGGAACAGCACCTTTATTGACAGACAAAATGAAAATTGACAATACACTTTCATTTCTTCAACCACTGTGACGTCTCTCTTTATTCTGCAATTCTCTCAAGCAATGTCAGTCAGAACCACTACTTTGAAATTCAGGTGACACCAACACACTCAGCCATATGGTCAATATCATAGTTTGGGATAAATCCTGGATACACCATTTTGTTGCCTTTCCTTCGCATTACCCACTCATCAAATTGGCAAGAATGGCATAGAGAGAGGTCTTGATATTCACAGTCAATAGCACACTCTACACACAAGATCAGCAAAGATTTCAAAAGGTCTCTGCTCTGCATTCAACGACCTGACAAATACAGATGTATACGTGTTAGTCAGAAAAAAATTCAGAAACACGTATATACCACCCTTCCATACACCCCATACGTCGTATACAAGTATTCAGACTTCAAATTCTATGTCAGATCTCTACCAAGGAGGTCTTTCCGCACGTTCCTGTCACAGCTACAAAGAGACCGAATCCGATTTAATCATTTATTTCGTGCTTCCCATCCCCGATCGTCTTTGATTGAAGCTCCCGGTACATTCCCATGTAAACGTCCCAGATGTAACACCTGCAAAGTGGTTACCAAAGATAACATGACTCTATCAACGGCCCACACACTCTTTTCAGGTTATCCCGGTCCACTTCACTGTAACCACCGCACTTGGTTTTATTTATCATATGCAACAATTGTCACAATCCTTTATCTTGATGAAACTCACGTAGACTTGCTGATCCATTGCAGAACATCTCCGGTCCATCCGAATCATTCTGAGGTTTGCCCGTTGTTAAACATTTTAATCCACCGTCAACTTGTAGCATTGATTTTTGTGTCACCGGGGCCATTGCCTTGTGGGTACCAAAAGAACCGTAGTGACCACTGAACACAGACTCATTTTCAATTGGGCACTTGTCACCCAATGGACTTAACTATAAATTTGATTCGTTTTAATGTTGTTCTCATGCTTTAAAATAACATCGCAGTTTGGTGCATTGACAGTTGTGGTTTTCTAGCTCTTACCAAGTTATCACCTTAATGTATTGATACCGTATGCTAGGTTTCACAACTATTTATTGGGTTTACATTGGTTTGTTTTAATTCTTACAAGTTTTCTCCCTAGAGTCTCTTGTAGTATCATTTGCTATTCCACCGTTGAGCGGTTTAGACCCGAAGCGTTGTGCTTATTTATTTTCACAAACATATTTTTGCACTGCTACAGTCTTAACTAGAACCCATGTACCACTTTGAGCCTTATATATATATAGTATATATATATGTACAATATATTATATATATATAAAGTTCTAAGGGCTACGTCGGCATTATTGTCAAGGTACATATCAGTTGACCAAAGTCGGTTGTAGTCGTCGCCGTAAGGCAAAGGCCAAAAGTTTAACGCTATGTCGTATATAATCCTGAACATAACAAATAAAGTCGTAGAAACCATCCAAGAACTGATGGGCTCTTCATCAGTGCCTGGGGCCCACCAAGGACTCGTTTCTGATAGAAAAACACAGTTTTCTATCCCAGCAGACGAGTCCTGCGATGAAGTGATGCAGTAAATGCGGGATGACAAAAGCGTATTCCAATAAACAGCGGTAGAGATGTGTTGTAGAGACGCGCGTGTATTACGCGTGACTGACGTGCATCTGCCGTACACTCGGACACAAGATAGTTATCGCCGAAGCGGAAATCTGAGGAGCCTTTTACGGGCATGCGACTACCCAAACCGGACTTTGGTCAACTGATTATGGTAACTTTACAATAAAATGCCGATGTAGCCCTTCGAAAACTTTGTACGAAAAAATATTTTATGTTTAGTACGACTCCAGTACTTCCTCTCCAGGTGATACTGTTACCTCTGTCGCCGACCCGTCCGACATTTGAACTCCACCGTATTTTCCGGCATACTTGCTTATCACGACGGATACGCGTATATATCAGGAAAAACATCTTCACACACAAAAGACGACAAAAATTCCAAAGTCTACATTCAATACCACCTGACATATTTAGTTACAATATACCAATTGATGTATACACGTATCTATCAGGAGGAAAAAATCTTCACACACAAAAGATCAAACAAGATTTTCAAAAAAAGTTCTGTCTGATTCAAACGACTTGACATATACCGATGTATAGGGTAGCGATCAGAAAAACATTCACATACGCGGATATCAGGAAATAAAAAATTACATATGCATATATCAAGGAAAAAAAACATCTTCCTACCACAAAAATCAACAAAGATTCCAAAAACATTCAACCACCTGACGTTTTTCTGTGACGTATACGCGTATATCAGGGAAAAAAAATCTTCACACACAAAAGACGACAAAAATTCCAAAGTCTGCATTCAACCACGACGTATTTAGTTATCCTATTACAATGATGTATCCGCGTATATATCGGCAGAAAAAAAAACATGTTGGGGGAAGGGAAAAAACCATCTTCATACACAAAATATCAACAAAGATTCAACAAACATTAACCACCTGACGTTTTTTTCATGTGACGTATACGCGTTATATAAGAAAGAAAAAAAAAAAAAAACCAAAAAAATTTTTTTCCACCCACAAAGAGACAAAATTCTAAAGTCTAACATAGTTAGTCCCCCCCTGCCTCATGAATGAGTAGCATTTTCCACTAGGCAATTGACCTGCATGTGTATATGATGATCAGCAGACATAATGCTATGATGCTGCCACGACCGGCTATCTTCAATTCAGGACATCCCCCACCTCCATTGATCCCCGCATAGTAGTAAAGAAATTACCATCCAACCCAGAAGAAAACCCTTATTGTTTTCAGTTTTATTTCCATGCAGCACATGACCCGCTTACAGCCCCGATCCATTTTATTCCACTTCTGTCGATTAACAAGTAACAAAACCACACTGCACATTGACGAGCCAGGGTGGTGAATTTTGAACCGCCGGCAATGATTGTGATCATTGTAAAATTCTCTCAATAAAAATTTCATACGCTATACATAGAAGGGGTAAATTCATCTTTACTTTCAAACACATCAGAAAAGAATACAGGGGGGGGTGCCAAAGATTTAGCGTCGTTTTTGCCGTTCCCAGGTAGGTTTAGCACGTAATCACGAACACTTGACAAATATCTAAAGTCGAAAAATATGTTTAATCTAATATTTTCCACTCAAATCCGTTGGAGTTGAAGAATCAACTCAGGGTACGTATTTGTTTTTTTATGAATAACGGTACAAACGGGATCCATTTTGACCGAGGCTGGCTTGACCTTCATGTTCAATCGCAGGGTCACCGTATTTATAGCTGCGGCCCATGTACCAGGTAGCCTGTACGCTATGCACGGGCCTATGCACAACCGTAGAATGATTCGTTGACCTGCATGTAGCAATCCTTCCATGGTCGGTCTTTAAAAACGATTTGATGTAGTTTTGCAGCAAAATTATGCACCACCGACTAAAGCAAGGCATTTTAGATCGGTCGCGACTCCGTACGGGAATTCCCACTCGCCACCGTACTCACTGATCTATTTATAAAACGCACAAGTGACTTCCTGTTAAAGGTCGTCAATGACTCGTTCGGCAGTTTTGCCGCTATGAATGAAGCTTGGCCGCAACTGCCGAGACAGAAATATAGGTACGAAACCGCCCGCAGATGATTAAAACGCAACTCGGTCTAAGATACATTGATTGCAGGAGAAGGAGAGAAGACGTTTCACAATAGCATCTCGCCAGATACTTTGGTCTCACCCACACTACACATGTCACGCCATATTTCAATCGCCCCCAACAGAACGATCATGCAAAATCTACAACGCACGCTCCGTTTGCGATACTGCGGTATTGCCTAAGACATTGCGCATGAAGTTCCGTTACTTAGGCTATGTTAGCATTTGAACGGGAATAGCAATACAGGGGAATAAGCAATGAAACTTTTCATGAAATACGATTGTGCAAAGCAATTGCGACGGTTTTCTATGCCCATTGTGAGTGAATATTTGATTAATATTTTAAATAATGAATTGAAGTGAAATAATGAAATTTCGGATGCGGCGTATAAATCTGACGCGGCGGCAAACAGGAAACTAAGAATCACAGTTCCATGGCCTAATGTTACACCAATTTGTTATCTCGCTCAGTTCTCAAAAACTAACCAAAGAGGGGAAACTTTTGTTATTTGGGTTATTTTCCATCATAAATGTAGTAGAGGGGAAGACAACATTGATTTATTATATAAATTATATATTAGTTTATTTATAAGTTTTATCTTGATTGGCTGATTTTGACCCCAAACCACCACATGTATTTTTGCACTGATTAATTCATTCCTCTTTTTATGCAAGAAACTTAAAATGTGATTTGCAACAGAGCATGTTGTAAAAATAACTTGGTAACCAAATGGGACACATTTTTCTCAACATCAAAACAAAAATATTTAGCCCTAAGATTTTACTGATCAATGAGAAAAATGTACATGTAGCTTTTTTAGACACAAACTATCGACACTCCATTAAATCTGGGGTTCCGGGAATGGGCCTTTAAATCATGGTGCTACTGTGACACATACCGAAAAATGGCCATCTTGAAGAAATTCGAAATTCTTTCTGTCAGTTAAATAGGAAGAAAATTACGCTAGAGTGGCTATCGACACTCTGCACAAAATTAGTGAGAATTTAGTGCAGTACCCACCTTACCAACAAGCACTTTATAAAAGGATGCAAAGGTGATGACAAGTGTCTTGGATACCTGTATGTTATTTTGTTACTCATAAAAAGGTGGAAAACATTTTTAGAAATGTCTATTGAACATGACTTGGCATGGTTGTGCAGTTTTTCAGCATTTTGCCAAATAGACTGGATGGCAATGGGTTGAACACATCATGGGGTCATTCAGGAAAACAGACTGAAATTGGTAGAACTCAATAGTGTAAGTTTTGCCAATGACTGCACACATAAATAAAAACAACAAAAAAAAACAAACAGATTAAACAAATTTTAACAAAAAAAAAAACAAAAAAAAGGAGGAGTACCCCCACCCTCAGTAGATATGACATGGACATTGTGATGTACATGCATATGCCAGAGTATAATGCCAGGAGTCCCCGCATGTTTTTCAGTCCAGCCATGTCAATGCAGTGTTTATTCCAAAGTATGTGATTATGTCGATATGTTCGGTGTTTCACCAAAAATCATATCAATCTAAATAAAATTGGTCCGCTATGACAAATCATGCAACAACAATTTTTTAGGATCAAGATCACAAATCTTCTAAATATGAAAGTGCCCTTTTGAAAATACCCAATGCTTTCTCAGAACTGAGTTTAATACGGGAAGATCTCACACTTCTAGCTATGCAGCTACAATTTACAATTGGAAAATCAGTATGCAATAGTGCTAAAAACATGCTCACCAACAACACCATTTTAATAGCTTATCAAACCTAGTTATGCAGCTGCATTATAGGGTAAACTCAGTATGCCAAATTAGTGTAAAATCATGCTCTAGAAAACACAACACCATTATAAGAATTATCAACCTCAGCTCATAACACATTCGTATACTAGGAATATCCAATCATGTATACATTTTATTTATGATGATCAGAAGGTGCGAGCAATTACGGCAATTATAAGACCTGAGGCTCTATTTTTAATACCTTTATACTATGATGTGAAATAAGGGCCACCTTTTTCTTTGAGAGCCACCGTTCCTATAAACCCTATGGAGTTTTCTATCGTATTTAGGGGAACTAAGTGACTGCAAAAAGAGAAAACTAGAGTTGTACTAGCGACCTGACCTTTGTCAGGTCGAAGGTCGTTCGTGCTCAGTGCTTTCATGCTGGCGGACATGGATTATGAAAGTGTGTCCAATGGTAGTCCTAACACATAAAATATTACATACATATCATTGCCTCTCTCCACCAAGAGTATAATGGGTTACCGGCATATGCTAGGAATGCAAAACAGACTCGTTGTGCGGGATGAGTGGCGAACCCCCCACAGCACAAATTATATGGTGGGCTCGCCCAAAAGCCAGAGACAGAGATGGGCTCTCCGCCTGCGGGTGCACATTTACATTTATTTTAACCAAGTTAAGCTAACCAACAAACCTAACCAATCAAAGTTATGAGATGGGATCAAAGTTCCACATCTCGAGCTGTCATTCGAGGTCAATGCATGCAAATGCATTAACACTTGGGGTTCGTGGTTCTGTGGACCAAGGATGAAATATTATGGCAAAGATGCCACGAATAACAACAAAAACAGTCACTAACCCAAATAGAACAACACACACCTAAGAAAAAATGAACACACACCTAACCAAAAGGGAACACACACCTAACCAAACAATGGAACCACACATTACAAAAATGGAAACACATAGGAAGGAATATGCTGTTGAAAATCCCACAAGGAATTTTAAAGCCAGGGAGACAATAAAAATGTAAGCAATCCCCACTGAATATGGCTGGCAGCCCTTCAATGCATTGTACTGAACCATCACACACCTAATAATAGGAACATTTATATGCATATGAATTCAGACAAAGATTAACATACCTTGCAGGTCAAATTGTATGCAACATGTATCTAACCCATTTGTGAATGCTGCAAGTAAATATGGGCTACTTTATAGCACAGAATACGGAAACACTGTTCCTCTATTTGATTCTTTGGTACATCCCCCCTATTAGTCTAGGTCAAAGACTGGTTGCAACTGGATCCCAAGTAAGTAATAGATAGTTAGTCTTGGATAACATCTAGACTAGTTTGGAATAATGTGGAATTGGACTCATGTTAAAGACACAATCAGTGATTTGAAAAAACTATTTGAAATGGCAGGAATAGCTTCAAAGTGAATGAATTAAGTCTGTTAGAATTATCATAAGTTGACTTTTCCAGCTGTAGAATTGACCAGAAAGGAAAAAAAAACGGCAGTGTTCCAAGCTACGATTCTCCATTCACTTCCCGATTCAATTACGTGTTGTAGTAAGTGTCCGAACGGGAAGGAAGTGACTAAAATTCCCGATTCTGTCCTTATTAGGGGCTTGCTTGGTTTTTAATTTGCCGGGTATGTTAGGATACCTACTTGTTACATACATGTAAAAATTGATTTTTGATGATGTTTTCGATTTGCGATTTAGCAAATCACTGATATGTCTTTAAAGATCCATGGGCCTGATGGCTAAATAAGCTCATCTCCAGAACTTAGCTTGTACCAGAAGTGGTAAATATTTTGGTGTCTGAAGAAAGCTACTATGTTCCTCATTTACCCCTATGAAGTTTTTTCTTAAAAAGGTTAAATGTGTTTGGATTGGATGCTGTGAGCAAAAAACCGTGCCTCATTGTAGTTGACCAATTTATTTTTTAATACAAGTATTCTATTGGGCTTGTAAATCACATTTTAGCTCATTTCAAAACTGGTTGAAAATTCTCTCCAGTGTGAAAACTTACAGACATTCAATCAGATGACAATTTTAACCTAATTATTGTGTATTCCCCTTTAGTGGGATTGGTAAGTATGGAATAGAAAGAGCTGAAAGGAAGAGGGTAGTAGTGAGAGGGGCTTCCCTGTAGATGAGCAAACAGGGAATAAAATAATGAACAGGGTCCATAGAGTGCTGTGCAATATTGTCTGTATTAACCATAAAACAAACCATGTTTTAGCTTGTAGCATGATAATGGGAAAGAAGTTAGTAAAAATATTTTGCAGATGAGATGAGAAAAATATAAGGTTTCTAATGGTACCAAAATCTCAGGTTCAATGGTGTGAAAGGTGGGGTCGAGGCTGAGGCTGTGGGGCCATGGTAGGATCGCTTGTTACCATGGTAACACTCCATGTCTATGTCTATTGAACTCTATCAAGTCAGGCTAAATAGGGTTGTTACCATGGAAAGAAGTAATCCTGGATAGGGCAAACTATTCTGAATATGAATCCGGTATCAATTTGAGACCATTTTCATCAAAATCCATGCATTTTTTTGCATTCTTGACCACTTGTAGACCAAAATATTGACATTTGATCTTTTTGCTAAAAACTTATGATCCATCCCAGATAGAGCAAACTATACCTTTGCGAATCCTTATTGGTGAGGGTTTTTGCAACAATATCATCAAATTGCCATTTGACCCCTGTGCAAACTTTAATGGCACCCTCAGGTGGAAATACAACACTGACAATTTCACAACAAGTTGGAAGTGATTCTCTATGATGTATAACAATCAATTTTGGCCACATAACATGAAGTAGGAGACAACTGCCTCCTGACTAGCTGGGGTTGTATAAAAAGTTTTGCTGAGGACTGAATGAAGTAACTTCTGGTTAATCTGGCTTAAAATTTAAAGTATAAATTGTACATTTTGTAAAATGTATGAAAAGGCTTACATAAAGATTGCACCTGCCAAACAATTACCAACTTTTCAGTTGATGAATTTTTACCTACATATGACTTAAGCTTCAAGTCATGATACTGATCTATGTTTTAAAAATTTCGCCCGAGTGCAGTACCAACCATAATTTTATTCATGATATGCGAAATGATCAGGGTCAAGATGAACTTCCTTAACTTTGCCTTTGAAGTAAAGGTCTGTGACACAGCCTAGTCATGCCAAGTAGTGTGCAATTATCAGCAAAGGTTTCAACTTTTCCTTCAACAGCTCTGGCAACATTTCAAATGCTTCCTGAAATCTACTCACATATGAAATCCCACATCCACAACAATAACCACCAAATATAGACAGGGTTAAATCCTACATAAACAAATACATGGGTTATGTGTTTATAATAGGCAAGTGATTGAATAAGTTCAACAACTTAAAATTCCAAGATCGCAATGCAGATATGAGGAGGGGATATCCTAAATCAATTTAAATTTGTGGCACACATTTTTTGTTGATATGAAAGAGTTCACTTTTATGAGAGAAAAAGAAAAAAATCACATTCTCTCTTCCATAAAAAAGATCCTTGTACTAAGTTGTAGAGAAATATTTACTGCAATTAATTTTCACTAATTCATTCTTTTATAAACAAAAATGCATTAAAAAATCTCTTGCATTGTACCAGTTAGCACTGTATTTTCAAAACATTTGCACATGAATAAAAATATTTGCGAACTGTTGAGAATTTGGATGGTAATTTTATTGTCAACTATAGGACAAAATGTGCAAACCCCTAAATGTCAAAGTTTTTTGCATACTAAATTCTTGTGTTATCTTACTACTGTATTTTAAATGTCTAGTCTTGGCAAAGAAAACAAAATCATTATCTGTCACATGCACACACATACTACAATGTCAATAATAATCCAATATGTCAAACTGAAGATGAATGGTAAAAGAAATTAAATCATGAAACAACACAGATCAAAAGTACATTTGTGGTGTTGTTAAACTTAATTGTACAGAAATTACGCTATGTGAAAAGGACTCTCACATTTCTTGATATCATATCCTTTTTTTCTCTTTCTTTAAATTCTAGTACTAGGTAGTTTTTATGCCATGACCTCTTGACCAGTCTTCCATTAATGGTCCAAACACTTTTGCTTGGAAACATCACAGTTGTGTTGACACAGTCATCGTCCTGGGGTGTCAAAACCTTTACACAACACAACAACTCCTTCTAAGTAAACATGTCAAAATTAAATGGCAAATGATTCTGGACATCCTACAAGAAATGTCAATTACTACGTGATCTTCACAAAAGTCGGTCCCATGTTGGAGAAGATGGATTTAACTTGAAAACAAACAATTGATGATCTATGACATTTCTCGACTATTAAGTGACTTTGTGTTATGTAAACAAATCCATGTTGTGTTGAAGTTGGGCTTCTAGGTAGAGTTACTATTCTGACAGTATGTTGGGTGGGATTCCACACTGATCGCTGTGATGACATTGGGTTTTACTATATTACTCTACCAGCTGGAAGTCTATTACATTAGATTTGAAATAGAATTTTAACTGCTTTAGATAATACCTTGCACATCAAACATGTAGCTCTGTGTAAGATGAAGTGATTTTGTATTCCAAAATATGAATTCTTCCTTCTTAAATGTTAAAAATATTGCCTTCCCAATTTTAGTAGACAAACCAAAGTACATGTACATCGAGCCGAAAAGTTGCCTTGAAATTTTTGTTCCGAGAGCATGGCAAGCATTTTGATATGCATCTCTTTAATTTAAAAGTGATCAACCTTGCAAAAGTTTTTTGATATGCTACAGCATCTTGGTTGCAGTTGACCACACAGCAAATATAAAGTTAAGAGTATTTTGTCATTGTGCTTCATAGCCCCCCCCCCCGACTAACCTAAACACATTGGTCCATATAAACAAAGAGTTAAGACCTGGTCCGAGTGTAATTTTCCTTTCAACAGTCATTGAAAAGCAACAAATGACTAATTGACTCTCGTACGTCAGGAGACACTGTGTTGCTTCCTATTGACTCTCAGCGGTTTCAGGGGGAAAGCCCCAGTGACGTCTTAGGGTATTTAAGAAGAAAATTTAAACCACACTAATGTTGACTTAGAACGGGTCTAACTTTTGGTGCATATGGATCATTGAGCCTGAGGTATTCATGTCATCTTTATCGGTTGGCCTAAATAGGGATACGAGTGAAACCACCACCAAAACCAACAGAAAGTTTGGAAATATGCATTGAGACAAACAAAGGAACTACAAACACAAAATACTTTTGATTCCACAACTGCTGATTTTTAATTATATCTCAGGAACTGGTATTTAAGTCAAAAAATATTGCGGTTCTCGCAGTGTCACCTGTCATCGTGGTTTGTGAATGATAGGCCTCATTCGGCCTTTGACATTGACATGTGTCCTTTGACCTCAAACAAATGATGGTTTGCGTGTAATAGCCATGCATAAACCAAGTTTGGTTCCAATTTAACTTCAACTTTCAATTGAGTTGAATTTTACATTTTCAGCCTATCTTACAACTTGACCTCACATGACCTTTGACTTGGTGGTATGTGACCTTTGACCTCATCAACAAAACAGGGATACCACAAGTTTGGTTTAAATCCATTGAAGTATAACAAATTCAAAAGTTTGTCGGCCCTCAAGTTCCATCCTTCCATCCTTATTGTGTTTACCATGCAGCCATGAGAACAGTCCAATTATAATATGACAACCGACAATTTATACTTAAGTTACTGACGATAAATTGACGATTCCTGTTAATCACATTGAAACAGTGAACTTTGGTTGAAACTGAAATACGCTTGACCTCTGCATTTCCCATTTGGAAAAAATACCTATGAGTCAATCTCACACACAGATCTTTCAGATGCACCCACAATGCATTTTTGAGCCATCAATACAACCAGGGCATCTTCATCACATCATATTTTCCAATCCACACACCCCACCTTTAATCCCATCACAAATGAGCTGCACTTTTTACTGATGATAATGACATGACCCTGGGGTGGAGGAGAGGAGGACACTGACCTAAAATGGCGATATGGGTATGCATGACGGTTAAGACCCTCAGTTCACTTCTGCAGTTCTTTAGACCCCTGTTCAAGTATGCTTAAGACCCCTGTTCAAGTATGCTTAAGACCCCTATTTGCACTCACAAATTTTGAGCTCCATGGACAATATTTGGAGACATTTTGCAATTTTTCACCTCTAATTTGGCTCCAAAATTCAGTTCCCATGCAGGCCTTGTCTTTTGAGGCGTGTGAGTGTGATAGCACACCATCACACACCAAAAATGGTCTTAAGGTGTGCAGTTTTCAGCACACCTAAATCTGGTATTAAAATAATATACAATATACAAATTGCACACCTGCATCACACCTGACTCATCTTCAGAAGTGCTATTTTAGCACAGTAGGCATTTTTAAAAGACAAGGCCTGCCCATGTCCAAAAAATTGGTTAAAAAAATCAGTTCTAAAAACCCTACTTTTGCTAAAAATTCAGTTCTCAAGACCCCAAAGTTTGGCGCTTTCCACCGCACACCCCTACCCTCCTCCCGGAATAATGACATAATGATAATGATATGTTGCAAAGAGCCCCAAATTCAATGAAAGAAATTGGGGGAGGGGTCAAATGCCCCATGCCACCAACTGGCGCTGCCAGTGACAGTGGCTTATGAGACACTGCGATACAAGCATTTGTTCTCAACACCAAAATGCAAGATCAGACTCAACTGAAATTTAGTGAATAAAGGATATAGTGAACGATAAATAAAACAGAAGATGCTTGAATCACAAAATGCACTTTTAACCCTAACCCACACCAGGGACAATGAGTTGCAACGAAAACGTGGTACCGGTCGGAAAATGTTTCTCGTTGCATCTCGGCCGTCAACAACTATTTTTTGTTGTGCAAATGACTCTCATTGCACCTCATTGCACCTGGGACGTCTTCCCGGAAAATGACGCGATGTTCCTCGTTGCATCTGGGACGTCTTTACAGAAAATGACGCGATGTTCCTCGTTGCATCTGGGACGTCTTTCCGGAAAATGATGCGATGTTCCTCGTTGCATCTGGGACGTCATTCCGGGAAAATGATGCGATGTTCCTCGTTGCATCTGGGACGTCATTCCGGGAAAATGATTGGATGCTTTTCATTGCATTTCGGATGGTTTGCCCGCAGAGGGCGCAATGCTTCTCATTGCATTCGCACGCGATGCTTCTCGTTGCACCTGGGACGCCTTTCGGAAAATGATGCGATGTTCCTCGTTGCATCTGGGATGTCTTCCGGGAAAATGACGCGATGTTCCTCGTTGCATCTGGGACGTCTTCCGGGAAAATGACGCGATGTTCCTCGTTGCATCTGGGCCGTTAACGAATGTACGCTACTTATTCTTGTGCCGGGAAAAATGTCCGAGATGCAATGAAATGCAAAATTTGTTTCTCATTGCATCTGGGCCGTTAAAAATAAAAATAGATTGCATCTCGTTGCATCTGGGCCGATGTTCGGCAAAACCACCCGGTCTGGGTTATGCACTTTTCAATTTCAATCCCGGCCATGGGGGTCCCGGGACTAGCGGGGACTTAGCCGGGAATGTACATTTTGCTGTCGTGACACCCCCGCCTTTGTCCCCGCTAAAGTAGCACGAAATCCCGGGTAGCCGGGCTTCCATTTTTTGTACATCCCCCGCTATGTCCCGGCCCCTACTAGCCGGGCTTCGGTGTGACAATCCCCGAATATTCTCGGCCAATGGGGGCGGGGACTGCTTTAAAACTCTGTACAATCCCGGCTATGCGACAACAGGTCTAGCTATATAAAATCATACTACATTTTGGATCGCCGGAGTGTCAGAACCGAGCCGAAATTTCACCACATCGGAAGTTATGTTTGAGAAACAAACCTCGTTTAGTTGGTTTGTTAAAAAAATCCACATTATCCACGGCGTTATCCGACCACTAAACATAGCAGAGTAATATCTAAAACCATGCATCATATCTGCCAACGGAAACTTCAGCCAAACAACAAGATCATCATGGTGATTGTCGTTTTGTCGGCATACTCTGTGATAGTGACTTGCTAAAATAAACTTGAATATATGCCCATGCCGTACTCTGTCAGTGGGTATCAATATATTGCGACCCTGCCCAGGGGGAGGCACTCAATCATCTTTGTTGGAATGCATGATGGATTGCATATATGCCGCAGATAACAAAGCGAAAAACGTGCATAAAACACAGATATTTTGTAGTCTGCAATCACCATTTTTGAAAATCGTATTGACTACTTCCCCCGTTTTTTAGGAGGATGGTTTGCATCTTTCTGACAAAATTCTGAATTGAGCCCTCGGGCATAAACAATCGTTCATACCCAAAATACTATGAATGAACCCCGTTCATGTATATCGTACTTTTTACTAACTATTACTTACAAAATTAAATCATTAAATATCAAATTCAGTCTGAAATTGCATGATTTTTTACCACTTTCGGCGTTCGTCACGGCAGCCATGCATAAAGGTTCGTTTATACATGGTCACGTGACGCGTATTGACCAATCGCGTACGCCGATACATACGAGGTATACATGAACAAACAATCACTTATAGGCATAACCAACAAGTCTTCATGCTTATTCCTAAATTGAGTTTAAGTTTTGTTCCATGTCGTAGAAACGCAATTTTTGTGCAGTTCCATAGTTACTTGGCAACGCCGTGTCGTCTTGGTTTAACCTTTTTGAAGTTCTGCATAATTTGGCAACTTTGGCCGACAATTTCTGGCTATGTCTACAAATCCAAGAAATCCGATCTCAATATTTTTTACAGCCGAGTGGTTATTTATGATAAAAGAATAGATTAATAAGCAAAAAAAATGTCTTTGAATTGTTATTTTTATTCTGAAAAGTTTATTTCCCACCACGCAGCCGGTGTCTTCATGGAGCGCATCAGTCATATAGATGGACGTCAGGGAATCGTGTGATTGAGAACTGAGTCTAACTGTCTCCGTCCTGAAGTAGAAGTGACGACGCGCGCGTACACACCCGTGGCGCCTTTCAGTGCAGTGCGCTTGTGCTTACCTACGGCGCGCGCTGAAGTCGGTTCAATTATACGCTCGCGTCGCTACTTCATTGGACAGAGTATAGATACTTTGGCTCAGTTGGGGGAGGGGCACATGTCCTGTGGCGTATCCCATTCCAAACATCCCACGGGGAGGACGCTCTCATTTGGGTGGTGGGGAGGGGTGTCCACTTACATCGAAAAGGGGTATGGATGCGCCGCGGACATGACCCACATTTTCAGGTCGCCGGCGCTCCCGAGATACTAAATTGGCCCGTCCTTGTGATTTTTTTTAAAAGCAATATATGAATATAATCTGGACAAGTTATATTTCTAGGGCCTGGAAAAAGGAAAGTTAATAATTTTTATTAAAAAGTTGTAATACTACGGTACCAAATTATGAGAAAACGTTCTGGGTAAATTTTTCAAATTAAAAGACCGCGTTAGTAATATTTGATTTGAAAACTTGTGTTTTGCTTGAACAAAAACTTAACCCATTCCAAGATCTTATTGCCCAAGCCAACCAAACCCCCTATCAATAGTAACATTGTTCATTTTTTTACTTAAAGTCTTTTCCTCTTTCTTCACATTCCAAATAAAAAAAAATACATGTCGCGGTTCTCGACCGCTAAATCCCCCTGGCGGGAGCGGGTTTACAAATTTTTTAAATAATCATCTGCAAATACCCCCCTTAAACCCCAAAAATCCCCTTAAACCCCAACCGCCCCCTTAAACCTTGGCAACCCCCCTGTAAACTCGGGCAAACCACCTTAACCACAACAAGCCCCCTTAACCCAGACAACCCCCCCTTAAACCCGACAATCCCTTTAAACCCGGACACCCACCGTACACCCCACCAATCCCCTTAAGCCCAGACACCCCCCTTAAACCCGGACAACCCAAGTGTCAACTTCCGCGCAATGCATCGCACATGCGCGCATACGTGCATGCGCGTGCATGGGTGCACGTCTGCGCATATATACGCTAATTTTGTGCCCAAAAACGAACAACCCCTAACCCCCCTTAAACCCAAATCCCCTTAAACACCCCAACAACCCCCCTGAACACCTGGACAACCCCCCTTAGACTTGTGCAACCCACCTTAAACCACAACAAGCCCCCTTAATCCCAGGACAACCCCCTAAACCTGGACAACCCCTTTAAACCCTGATAACCCACCTTAAACCCAACATCCCCCTTAAAAGTCCCAACAACCCCCATTAAAAAAAAAGTTTTCCAAATGTGGTCGACAACCCTAACCCCAACAATCCCCCTTAAACCCAACAACCCCCCCTTAAAGCTGGACACCCCCTTAACCCGACAACCCCCCCTTAAACCGGACAACCCCCCCTTAAAACTCTGCACCGCCCTTAAACCAACAAAGGCCCCTTATAAACCCCAGAACAACCCCCCCTTAACCCGGACACCCTCTTTAAACCCGACCACCCACCTTAAACCCAACATCCCCCTTAAGTTAAGACAACCACCCTAAAACCCGGACAACCCCCTGTAAACCCAGACACCCCCCCTTAAACCCCAACAATCCCCTTAACCCAACAACCCCTTAAAGCTGGACAACCCCCCCTTAACCCCCGGACACCCCCCCTTAAGCCCGACAACCCCTTTAAACCCAGACAAACTCCACCTTAAACCCCAACAATCCCTGTTAAACCCAACAACCCCTTTAAGTGACAACCCCCTTCCACCCCGACAACCCCCCCTTAACCCGGACACCCCCCCTTAAAACGACAACCCCCCCTTAACCCCGGACAACCCACCTTAACACTAAACATTTTCATCAGCGCGAGAGTACATGCTTCCCCACCCCTCCATCAAGTTTCATCAATCGGACTTATGGACGTCAGATGTTGTTCCCTAAGCTTTTGGGTAAACATACCCCCACCCAAATTAACTCTTAGATTATTCAAATTAGGTACCTAATAGCATTGCCACGCGCCTAATCTATCGATAGGCATGGCAGTCCGATCCCACCCACCAATCCACAATCACCATAACGCCTTAGGGGTCTCATGTTATCGCGTTCACAAGATTGTTGGGTAAAAATACCCCAATTAACTCATTAATTATGCAAATAGGTACATAATTAGCATATGCCACGCCATAATCTAATCAGATGATGGGCATGGCAGTCCGATCCCACCCACCAAGTCACGTCACCATAACCCTTATGGTCTCATGTTAATCGCGTTCACAAGATTGTTTGTGTAAATACACCACATTAACTCATTAATTATGCAAATATAGGTACCTCATTAGCAATATGCCCACCCATATCTAATTCAGATGAAGGGGCATGCAGTCCGCATCCCACCACCAAGTTTACATCACCATAAACCTTATGGGTCTCATTTATCGCGTTCACCAATATGTGGTGGACGCCGCCGACGCCGACACAGACGCCGCCGCCGACGCTTGACTGATATCCATAATCCCCCTTCTGCTTTTCAAGCCAGGGGATAAAAAGGAAATGTAGGTCAATTAAAATAGCTTTTTGGTTATACTTTTTAGGATTTATTGAGCAATCTTCAATTTTCCTCTGTTCTCGGTAACTGTTACCCCAGGGCCGGGACCTCAGCTAAAAAGGCGCGCCTTGCGGGTAATTGAGCTGACATTACGCAGGAGCCTGACAGTCTGGTACTCTTGGCTGAACGGCGCGGCGGTTCAAAAACCTGCAATGATCCCGATAAAATGGAAAAATTTGAATGGGAATAACCTGCCAAAACACAAGTTTCTGAAAAATCGCGATTAGCAACTTAATTTTGATTATATCGAACATGCGGCAGTTCAGAAGTATTTTGAGCTAACCAGAAATGTATTCATGAGCATTTATTTGTTTCCATAGCGATCAATAATTTTCATCATTTTCCATATTAAAAATGCCCAACTACGGTTTAATGCAATGAAATGAAATTATTCCTGGCATTTAGCAAGAATTCAAATAAGCTTTCCAACCCTACGGTGATTTTATGAATTACATGATCAGACAAACTTTTCTAGTAAAATTCCTTTGTTGGATTTTTTCAGTTGATAATTACTTTTTTTTCAACTTTTCCTTTTGTATTTTTTATGTTTTTTCTGGTTTTTTTATGTTGACAATATCAATCCTCGGATTAGTTGATATCTCGACCGTGCCTTGCGTTTGTGCTACTTGTATAGCTTGCCTTTCACACGACATGGAGAGATCGGACTGCAATGGTACCTATATAAAATTGTGACTAGTAGGGCTGTCCCCCCCCCCGTATTAACCGTTTAACGTTACCGGTCGTGAAGGCGGGGTGGATTTTAAATGTGTAGAAAGTCGCTAAAGGTGTAAACGGGACCCTTTTACCCCTCCCTGACTATGCCGAGACTGCAAGTGCAAGAGTCACGTCATCAATTCCGCCACAAAATTTTTTTGACTTTTGCATAACCTTACTAAAATGGTTGTATGTACGAGCATTATCGGCCCCTTTAAACACAGATCGAAGGTTAAATCGCATTTAGTGTAAAGAACATACCTTTTTATGTCCAACATGAATTTTTTATATCAATCCTAGTGCATCGTGAAAATAGCATCCCCCCGTCAATTTATTAGCCGATTCGGCTACTTCGCGGAGCAGAAGTTTGCCACGTGGTCGCTGACCGGGGCAAGCTTCGCCTGGAGAAAATGAGGTTCACCAGGCGAGGTGGTTTGTTTGCAATTTAATTTTCATGTACAAAATTAAAATCAAAATATTACGCTTTTTGGAACTTTGTACAATATTTAATAATGTTTTACATTCTACATATACTTTCAAAATGGGCAACAGTATTAATACCATGGCCACGAAAGAACAAACAAATTAATTAGCAATATATACATGTCAACAATTTTTGTGTGGTAAAACAGATTCAGCTTGTGCGCACTGGATGGGTCAATTTTTTTTCTGTCGGCCCGCTGAGGTCCCGGACTGAAGTGAAATCATATTTGTTAGGTTTCAGACAATAATATTTATATTATTAAGAAAGCTGACAATAAAAAAATGTGAAGTTGTGACCCCGTATACATGTGCGTAAGTAACAAAAGAGCACGCAAAATAATGTACTGTCCTATGAAATACGGGCGGGATTTCCCCAGGGATTTTCCCTTTTATTGAAAGCTCAATTTCGCTGCGTGAGGTCCGTCTTCCGTTAACGTTAAAAACCGGGCGTCGGACTTTCCGTTTAAACGTTAGGCCTTTTAACCATAAACTGAAGCCTAATGATATACTAATACTACAGATTTTGACGGCGATATTGCTCACTGTATAGTCGGTTTTATATGGTGGTGACACATCGTTAAAAGTCCCTGTTTATTGTACCTCCCAGCTTAATCCCAGCTTCCTCAGCTTGTCCCGGCAGGCCGGGGACAAGCTAACGTACATTCCCGGCCACGTTCCCGGCTAACATCCCGGCCTGCGTGGCATACTTTTTGGTACATGCCCGGCTTATTTCCCCTGCATATACCCTGCTAGTCCCGGAACCCCCAGGGCAGGGATTGAACTTGACAAGTGCATTAGGATTAATGGTTTTAATCATTGCTCTGCCATCACAGTGTCCCCTCTAGGTTAGCCATTTAGAATGTCATAGAGGTGATTATGTACAATGGTTTCCTGTTGGAAACCTGTCAGGTGCCAATTTTTTTTTTCTTTTTCAAACCTTTTTATGCAGCCACTCTGAGGAATCTGTAAGTTCTTTGTCCTTGACCACCCACAGAACTAAATATAGTATTTTCACTCTGTTACGCATGTAGTTTTTTTTTAAAGATTTAAACCGTTTCTGATGCCATTCTAGAAAAAAAACGAATGACACTCTGAACTTAACCCCATTACAAGTAGATTTTAAAATCTAATCTGAACTACTAGTAATTGTGCCCCTGCGGGTTAAAAACAATCTTGGTCAGAAATGTTAGACACTTTGACATGTCATACTCAAAATGCCCCTCCACCCCCTTGACCAATGTTGAATCCTGAAATTGTGTTCACCTCCCTCAGAAGAACTCAACAAATCGCAAGCTTAGTGTGAAACAGAGGGTGCATGGGATTGGAAAGGCTTCAGGCTTCTCCAGGCAAATCCATGATTTCATAAATTCATACTATCTTAGTCTGATAAATACAGCAAGTACATGTATGTAATAGGTTTGAACAGGCCGAGGTGTTACAACACAATGACCAAGATTTCAATTGGTTACAGAACTGGACATGTAATATTCATGAAGGTTGCAGGTTCGAATTCTGTCCAGGTGCAGGTTTTTATCAATGTTTATTTGCTAATTGAAGTGAATTTTCCAAAGGCAAGAAGCAAGAGAACGGCAACGGATTGGGCCTTCAAACAGGGAACCAATGGGCGCATGACTCAGGAGGCAAGTCACCAGTGTGTTGCTTGCCTCTTACGGCCACAGATTCAAACGTACATGTGTGGTTGCACAGGCCAATGAACCCCACCAGCCCGCACGTCCAAAACTCTGCAGTGCAGTGAAATGAAATTAAAGCTCCCACTCATGGCCTCCTCCATAGGGCCACCAAGCCCAAGTACCACATGGCAACATGGCCCATCAAAATGACTTGGAATGACCATTTTTCAAAAAGACCCCCACAGAGTATCAAAATCATGTTTTTCATACACAAAAACATTCAGGAAAATAATTGCGGTCCCACGACGCAAGAGTCGTCTGCCTTTCGCGGTTTGTGCATGGGCCAAAGGTCACATGATGTCACCAACATCATCAACATGTCACCCCCTCCTGTCCACCAAGCTACAATCATCCCATAGTTGGCAGTGGTCAGTGGCGTACCGAGG
>JAMKCH010023120.1:0-26710 GCA_023653785.1 Ophioderma brevispina
GTACATGTCATGAAATTACTTATAGGTATCCTTTGTTTGTTAAATATAACCACCTAAAAATAATGGATTTGTGTAAACATAATATTGGAAACATCATGGTACAAATATAGCAACAACCAGTTGCCCGCCACATTTGACAACATGTTTGTAACAAATGCTAAAACTCACACTTATTCTTCAAGACTGCAACAGATTTTCATCCTAATTTTAAACTTGGATTTGGTGATAAATCTATATCTTACATTGGTGGTTAAAACAATGAATAACTTCCATCAAATGTTAAAAACTCAAAAATACCCATTCGTTTAAAAGTTAATTATAAAAAGTCACTCATTTCTAACTACAAATTAATAGAAACATAGTCTGGGACTTGACAGGCTTTCGGCTTACTTTCCAGTATTCTTCCACTTCATTATATTTCATCGTATACAAAATATTATATATCATATTGTATGTAATATGTTCATACCGATGTATATTGTGGATAAATAAATATGTTATGTTATCTGGGTTGGCAACAATGGGGGGGGCGGCAGCATGATCCCTGTGGGTCCTGGCTTGTATCCTGGGTCCAATCTAGGGCAGGCAGCTGTTACGGCATCACCGTCAGGGTTGGATTCGGGTGCGGGCCCCGGCTACGGGGTTCGTCCACCGCCTCCACCAGGCTTTGGTTTCCCGCTCGACCCGGGGAACGCTAGGGGTGTTGCACCTCAGGCGTATCCCCCCATTGCCTTTTTGCCTTGCCGGCCCCATGGCCTTTCCCGGGGCTGGCTACGCGGGAGTGGCCAGGGTACCCCCCGGGCTTTGGTTCCTGCGACTCAGTCTGCGGTGATGCAGGCTCAGCGGCCCTGTGTCGCAGGCGCTGCGTCGCAGCCAGCTTCCTGTCCCCCTCCACCCCTTCCCGTATTGCCTGCTTCTGTAGCGGGTACCTCAGGTACCAAGGACTCGGATGCTTCATCTGCCTTTGGTGACGATGGCTCCGAGGAGTCGGGGTCGGGTGGCGGAGGCCCAAGGAATCCATCTCCATGGAAGAGCTGGTGAAGCAGGTCTCTGCTTTGCTGTCGGATTCCAGGGAGGATGGATGTCGCGCTGCCATATCAGTCCACGCCAGGGTACGAGAATTCTTTCGGAGGCGTCAGGCCTTCGCTCCGCTCATGCGCTGATCAGATGGTCGTGCCTTACAGCGCCCAATTCATTTGGGCCTGCGGCCGGAGATCTCTTCTCAGGCGGCGTTGACTCTGTCTCGTCTTTTCGCGATAGGTGGACCAGTGTCCTTGTCCCCGGATAAGGCATGGTCCAGGCGTGAGCGGAGAGTTTTGATCGGGTCCCTTGAGTTCCCTCGGGACTACAGAAACTCTTTGCCGTGCAGGAACATCGGCGGGAGGTCCGTGAGCGTCTCCCTTCGGGGGGGTCTAGCCTGTCTGCTTTCTCATTGTTCTGAGAGGGTGACTGGCGACTTCGCGGGCGGATTCGGTCGCTCATGCGATGTTCGGTTTTCAGCTGTCTCTCTTGAAACATTTGAGATTGCAGTGGCTAGGTCGGGAGTCACCCGAGTTCGCTCATGTGTTCCGCCGCGGCCTGGGCGTCGCGGTCGCTGGACTTAGTGTCTGTACGCTTGCCGTCACGCACATTTGGTGTTGCGTTGGCAAGAACGTCCGGCGCATCTAGCGCCTACTCTCGGTTGGCCTACAGCCTCAACAGGGTTTTCCCTGTCCTGGGTCTTCTCTGTTCGGTTCGTAGTTGAATTCGGCATTGAGAGGTTTGCGACTCTATCACGAACGAGTAGACCCTTGAGGGTGGGCTCGCGAAAAAAAAAAAAAATAAAAAAAAAAAAAAGAGAAAAAAGAAAGAAGGAGAAGGAAAAAGAGAAAAAAAAAAAAAAAAAAAAAAAAAAAAAAAAAAAAAAAAATTTTCATTTGTAAGTCAATTCTTTCCTCCTCGAAGAGCATTCTTTCTAATAGGATGTCGTCCAAGACCTCTCTGGCCACTCCGACGACTTCCGCTGCTCTGCTCGCCAGTCTCTTAGTCTTCCTGCCGGACGTCTGGGGGAAGCGGAAGCCGCGGCAAGTGGGGAGAGCCAACTTTTAAGCCTTCTCGCTCTAGGAGTCTGGCATTTGCCGGTTGGCAGCCGCTGCTCCTGGACTTTTGTCCACGGAGCTTTCCGCTGGGAGTTACCCTCCGGTGGCGGCCGCTTATCTATTATCAGCTCGCTGACGAGAAATCGTCGGCGAGGGTTGGGTGAGGAGCGTGGTATCCGCGATTACTGTCTGGACTTCCTGCTCCTCCACCCCGTCATTCAGGGGGGGGGGGGGGGGGGGGGGTGTCATGAGGGCCACGGCGGCTCCCCGTAGATTCCAGAGTGCGTCAAGGTACTGCTTCATAGCGGACCTTTGTCGCAAGTAGGCATCGTCCCTATCCCTCTCGATTCTCGATGGGGCTTTTGGTCGAGATTCTTCCTAGCTCCCAAAAAGGCGGAGCGATTGGCGGCCGATTCTCATTCTGAAGCCCGCTCAATGTATTCATCGAATTTTTTGGATGGGACGTTGGCCCACGCTCTCCGCCGCCTATTCAAACTGTTAGGCAACGTCTCTGGATCTCAATGACGCTACCTCCCCTTCCAACGACCGGGAGCACCGAACTCTGGTTACGCTTCCAGATGGAGCTAGTAGCGTACCCAGTTCGGGTACCTCCCGTTCGGCCTGTACACGGCGCCGCGAGTCTTCACTCGTGTGGGTCAAGGCATTGGCTCGGTTCCGGACGGCAGGGGAATCACCCTTTGACCTTCTGGACGACTGGTTGATCTACAGCCCGACGAGGGACCGCGCTCCTCGCCCACGGCTAGTGGGGTGGGGAGGGGGTCATGAATTGGATTCTTCGTGAACTTTTCGAAATCCAACTTCGAACCGAGTCAGTTTTCCCAGTTTCTTTTCTGGGAGCCGCAGCTGGTTCTTCAATGGCCGGGTATTCCCAGAAGGAGCGGGTAGCCATTATTATCAATTGCTCTGCTCCTTTCCGGGGTCAGCAAGCGTTGTGCTTTGCTTGGCTTCTGGGTTCATTGACTCATGGCCAGCCTTGTGGACATCGTGCCTTACTGTTGGCATTGTATGTGCCCAATCCAGCGGCGCCTTCTGGCGCTCTATCGCCCATCCACGGATAGCGTAGACCACCTGGTCCCGATAACTGCGATTGTGAGGGACGCTCTATCCTGGTGGAGGTTGCCCAGCTATCTCTTCCGGAGCGTGGAGTTCCCTCCATTCCAGCCCAGCCTGATCCTGGCTACTTATGAGTCGGGTCGGGGCTGGGGCAGTCACATTCGGGACGAGAGTTTCGGGCCGCTGGTCGACCACTGATCTTTCTCTTTCACAGCAAGTCCCTTGAAACCAAAATGTAAGCATGGAATTTTATCTACCATCACTTAATCACGGAGACTTAGTGGCCGGTTGCAAGATCTTCATCGGATCTACCACACCACGGTGGTGTCGTACATCAACTGGCAGGGTGGAACGAGATCTCCCACTCTTTGTCTCCTCACCAGAACTTCTTGATCGAGTGGTGCTTCGAGAGGGGGATCACGTTTACAGCTTTTCACATACCGGGCTTCACATGTCACTGTGGACCTGTCTATCCTTATGCGGGACCTGGAGTGGTCGCGGTCTCATCGGGTAGCGCAACAGTTCTTCCGGTTTCTAGATCGCCCTCATAAGATCGTTTTGCCGTCCGCTCGGAAAGGCCTATCTTCTGACGTACTGCTCCCTGGGACGCTTTCCCGGGAGCCATGACGTCGGTTTGCTCTTTCTCTGACGGGTCGGGATGAAGGTTTTTTTTTCACGCCTTCCCCCCCCCCCCCCGATCCCACTCGCCCTATGGTTAGACTTCGTAGGAAGGGTCGACTGCGACGTAATGCTCGTGGTCCCCTTCTGGCCTCATGCCGTGGTTTTCGTCCGCTGGTGAACCTGTTTGCAGGCTTTTAACTACAATTTCAAATACAAAAACTGCAAAAAAACAACTTGATAAATTAGGGCACTGTTTGTTTGTGTCCTGACGAAAATGAACTATAGTGGCGTTTTAAGAAGTAATCAGTTTCCTATTTGATTGTCCTAGAGTAGAGTGCCAAGGTAAGAGTGCACAAGGGGTGTTCCCCATCCCTGGGGGGGGGCACCAGGGTAACATCAGAGGAGGGTAAAATCATAGGAGGGGCGAAACATTACACAATTACCTCCTTATAGGTTAAAACCCTAATTTTTCACATTTATTGCTTAAACTCCTGTTTTTCCTGAATTTTATACCTCTCAGGGGGGTAGCCCCCTCCCCCTTGCCACCCCTGGCACCACTCTGCCACATGCGAAGCTTATATTTGTTTCTCTCTTCAATTATTGGGAATAACCAAGGATATTCGATCACTATAAAATCTTCAGGGTGAATGCTCAGCACCTAGGGTCCTAAATCTATGCCCCAGGTTATAAACATCTCTAACTATTAAAATCTGTATCAATAGTACTGTTAAACAGCTAAAAATGAGAAAAAGATTATTCAAAGATTAACTTTCTAGAAGAATATTTCGCCCCCCCCCAAAGAAAAAAACACGGCCACCCACAAAAAAAACCCCCTCCCTCCCCCCCGTCCCCCCCCAAAAAACAGCCAAAAAACCCCGCCCACCCCAAAACCGCCCAGGGGGGGGGGGGCCCACCCCAAAAGGACCCCCCCCCCAGGCGAAATAGAGGTTGCTGAATCAAGTTCTGGTCACTGATTCTTTCATGGTTTTATTTTAGTGTTAGAATTTAAAACATCTAAAATTTTAATTTGCATTTAACGTTTTCACTTTGCAGAAGAAGCGGAGCACATACCTGTAAAGGTGTATTGGAAAACCTTGAAGGAAAATGCACCTACACTTTGAAGCTTATGAATATTGTTCAGATACATCACTCACTGGAAATGTTATTAAATTTCAAGAAGAGCAATAGAGTATGTACACAGTAATATTGCAAATATTCAAATAAAATTACATAATGAATTAACAACAACAATACAGCATATTTTCTATAACAAACACTGACTTACACATACTTAAATCCGACCAAATTTAATAATAAACGACCTGCTGTACCCAGAAACTAGGTCCCTTATTGATCGGCCCCTGCTCTATACAAACACCAATACCCGGTATATAGGCTGTCGTCAACCACCAATTCATCAAGATATTGAAATCTCTACTAAGGTAGTGTAATGTAATTGCATCAGGTTGTATGGCTAAATTTGTAATGGTTTCATATCAGTATCGGTATCAAGATAATGTGCTTTACATAGACACTGAGGCTTGTTTGACAAAGAAAATTTCTCCAATTTCATTTTTATTTTCTTCTCTCTCCTTTCCTCTGTAACAGTACGTAAATTTATTTTTTGCATGTAGGCAAGCACTGCATGAATATGCACATATTTAATTCAAAAACGGGTTCGCATGGTGGTATACTATGTTCATGTTTTACTGATACCTGTTAAACCATGTTTAAAATGGAAAATTTATGCCATGAATATTGTAGTGCTCATATTTAAATTAGGTAAAATTCAGGGACTTGAAATATGAAAATGACAAATGCTGTCAAATATGTGTAAGAATATGAACATGTATGAAACCTAAGCCTGTATATTGATTTTGAAAAGTAAGTGGGCAAGAACAACAGAAGTGGATTTACTAGTCTTAGATGAAAATGCCAAGGTAGGAGGGTTATGACACTCTAGAAACAAGGGTGGTGATTAGTAATATGCTAAATGTGGGTCTGCAAATATAATGCTCAGCCTCACTTTTTAAAACCAACTTTGATGTTTTATCAAAGTTAGGTGGTTTCATTTAATTTAATTGCACCAATAAACATTGAATTTTGGCAGTTTGTAGATATTTAGCCTAAAATCTGGCATGCATGCAAAAAAGCTCTTAAGCAGGGTGAAGGCAAAGTGGTGTATCCTTGGTCTAAGACATTCATGAGTTAGGCTAAAGTAAAGACTCTTTTACAGAATAAAGCTGTACAATCCTTTGATCCTTTTATAGAAGATTTCATGCTATATAGGCTAACATCCATGCAGTCTATCACAAACCAACAAAGTGGGATTTGCAGCCATAAATAGCACCCATAAAAGGGTGGGAAAATGGTTCCTACTTCAATCAAATCTACCAGATGAGAACTTTCTTGTACTCCGCTCTTATCTTATAATGTATTTGATGAATAATCAAGATTGTTTGGTCAGCATTTGTTCTAGTCCCTGCAGCTGGGCTACTTCTTGGATTAAAGTCAGGCGGTGGCGGCCAAGCCTCATTCATTATAGATATTTACCAAAAATGTCAAAGAAATTACAGCAATACGGAGTGCAAACCACAAACCAATTTGGGTGCTTTGATGTGGGTCGGTCATGGGTGTTCCCATGACCTACATACGTCCTCGTTCGTTATTAATAACCCTTCCAGTGGAGTTGATTCTTCAACTCCAGCGGTTTTGGAATAAGAAAATATTCCTTGACAACATATAAAAAATTCAGAATTTTTCGTCAAGATTTCGCTTTTACGTGTTAAACCAACGGTGACGTCTGAAATTTGGATTTCTTGGCTGCCCTCCCCTGACCTACAGCCTTTAGCCAAAAAATATTGGAGGTACTAGATGGTGGTAAATACCCAATCATATTCTTTTGTACAGAAAACTTGTCATTTGCTGTTTTTCAGCCATTTTTCATCTACTGTAAGCATTTTTTTGTACTTGTTATTTATTTTAACTAGAGACATTTAGCTTCACATTGACACACATAATTACTCATTTTTACTTATTTACTTTGCAATTTTGCTTGGGAATTTTTTTTTTAAAACCTAGATTTTTTATGTTTTTTTAGTTATTTTATGACCTATCATTTACATAGACGATATCACTGTGGCCAAATACTTGCAATGTTTGTTCTTTTTCTGATGTATTTGAATAGAGGACATACTTTTTGTAGCCTTGTAGGTATACACCCATACCCCCGGTACCAAAACATAATTCCGTAAGCACTCTGGTATAAGCCCACCCCCCAAAAAGGAAGATTTTACTTCAAAATGGGGTGGGCTTATACCCGGGAGGGGCTAGAACTTGGGAGCAAATATCAGATACAAAATTGCAATATCATTTCAAGAGCATATTATTCACCAGATGCCATTTTGTGTACACTTTTTTTTGTTGTAGCAGAAGTTCAATTTTCACATCACATTCCTCAAGTAATTCTAGTAAACAAGCCATCCCAATGCATTGGGCCCTACATTGATGGCTCTATAGAATAGTTTTAAGTTTTGAAATGTGATTTTGTGTAATTACTGCTACATGTTTCCTGGATGCTAAAATTACCACTTGGGTGTATACCAGAGTGTATGCTAGCTCCTGTATTTTCTTTAAAAATTGGGCGTGGGCTTATACCCGAGTGGTTATGGTATATCACTTGATAATTAAAGGGGGATGGCCCCATTTAAGGATATGAAGTTTTCATCTTGATAGATTGGCCTTCACTCCAAAACCCCATCTGTCAAGTTTTGCGCCGATATTTCAATCCAATTTGATGTGACAGCTAAAAACGCGATTTTATAAGCCCCATAGAGTACTGTGTAAAATTAATATTGGTCGACCAAAATGGGGCACATTGTCGCTCATAACTTCCAAACCAAACATCCTTTGGCTCTAAGATTTAACAGGGTAAATGAGAAAAATAGTAGCTTTCTTCTGATACCAAAACGTTGACCACTTCTGGTTAAATCTGGGGCTTCTGGGGACGAGGCTATTAGCGATCGGGCCATGGACCTTTAAGTGCAGAGGGGTTTGCAACCCCCTGGAAACAGCATACATGTAGTAGAAAATAGCTTTAGGAGGAGGAGAGTTATAAAGAGTTGAAAACAGTGAAAATCTGTCCACTTTGCAATTCCTGTAGGTCCCCCATGTACCTAAACTAAATGCAAGACTTGGTACACCCCACCCAGAAGGTATTTTGAACCAATCCCATAATGCATTGCAATGTGTCTACCCTGCACAGTACTAAACACATGTCAGTACTTGGGGATAAAGTGTTCGAAAAGTCAAGAATCACATTAATCTCATGTTCATGCTAAAAATTTCTAGAAGTACTAAAGCTTTGTGGGCTAAAATGAGCATAAGAGTCAGAGTTTTTATGTGTTAAGAATAGGATTTTTGTGGGATCACATGACCCTATTGAGGTGAAATTTCCCAAAACTGGTGCATTGTGGGATTGACTCAATACACCCTCTGGTACACCCCATCCTATGGGTAAAATAAAAGGTCGTTTCACTTTAGAACGAGCCTTGAAGGAAGAAATCCACCCAGCAAATTGAAGCGTGTTTGTTACCATCTTCGTGTTGAAACGTATGCTCATGTGAGAGAAACTTCACTCTTAGGTTTCAAAATTGCAGATTCAAGAGTTTTCACCACGAATCTTGTAGTGGTTTAACAACAAGAGTCCCTGAAGGAATGCTGGGAACCCGCTGGGAAATATGAGGAAGAGGAAGAAAGGGAAGAAGATCAGCTAGGGTTCTTGAGAAATTTGGTGGGAAGCATTAAAAGTGTATTTTGTATTCATGACTTGGTAGTTGATGCATCTTTTTTTTGGCTCCTGTGTTCAGTTATTTTTTCAAGAATTAAGTAAATCCGAATTGTAAGAAATTTTCAGTGAAGTCTGAAGATATTCAATTTGACAGTCATATCAATATATACGAATGATTTTGTGGTAAAAAAATATTTTTGTAGACGGAGAAAATGAGCAATGACAGTTGATTAGCCCTTAAATCCATATCTAGATTTATTTTGTAAGTTAACCATGACAAGCAGACTAGCAGAAATCCCTGTAAGTCTAATATTTGTTTAATCTTTGTCAAAGTCACCTAAAAACTTTGGCCATCAAACTTGACAGGATCGCCACAGGCATGTATGTGTCCAGGGCAAAGCCCTGGATCGAGTGGAACGAGGCGTCTCTGCGCACTTCTGTGCAAGCATAATGTGCCAATCAAAGTATTATGCGCAAGCATAATGTGCCAATCAAAGTATTATGCGATCATCATATGGGGGAGTGTACTCATTAATTGCTCGTGCCAACATATTCTATCAACCGAACCCTTTCTTTAACCACAATACAAATGCTCGACAATAACATAAAACAATGCCGCCAGACGGTAGCGTCTGGCTACTTTATTTTTCTCTTCTCCCATCCCCTTTCTCTTCTTCCCTCTTTCAAACTTTTTGCTCCCTTCTTTACCCTTTCTCCCCTTTTTTCTTTTCTCTTCCACCCATTTTTCCCTTGCTTCTCCCCCGGCCCCCACTGGTTCAGCCACTGTTGCCCGCAAGGCATTCGAACGGCACCCTTACTATATATTCCCCAATCAGTTCACACATACACACGCACAAATCACAGACCACACTGTGACCTCCTTAAGAAAATCTTTCTCTCTTCACTAAAAGAGGAATCTGGGAAGCTCCTGCCAGAGAGATTATGAATTTTGGAGGGAAATTTTCAAATTTTAATGAAATTCTTAACGTTTTAAATAAAGGGAAAATATAAGAAACCTGCTCTGTGTTCTGAGAAAATTAGTTTTCCTCTTGGGAAATTTGCAAGCACAGACCTGGGTTCAGAATCAAAATCTTTTCTAAAACCTCATTTATTGATAATTGAATGGATAACTTAATAATAATAATAATGTCGATTTATAACGCGCACATATCCACCCTGCGGGGTGCTCAAGGCACGATTGCCAATTATTATTACCGCTGCCATCAGGAAATCGTCACAATCATTTCGCTTCATCTAGGTGGCTGCTGGCTAGGCGCACAACCCTATCAACACTTAGATTGTAATATCCCCATAACATAACAGCTCCCCATATTTCGCTTGGGTGAACGAAGCAATTGAGACTAAGTATCTTGCCCAGGGACACAAACACGTTGACTTCAGCGGGGCTCGAACTCACGAACTTAGGATCATGAGTCCTGCGCTTATCCGTTGCGCCACACGTGCTCTCAAGATGAACTTGAAGTTCAAATTTAAACAAAATACATGGCAGTTGTAGATTATTCCTTTAAAAATATTTATACACATCCAAGGCGGGCTCACCCCCATGAGCGGTTCTTCACATTTGCTAGGCACTGTCCTTTTCATGTTATATTAATTTCACCCGCACTGAAATTAAAATAGCACAACAACAATGAATTATATGGCTCCCAATATCCTGCTTGTGTGTCTTGCATGGTGTGGATAATGTTTTGCTCGTGGGCTAGCTTTTTCTTACTCTGATCCATCGTGTGATGTGCTAGTGTGATGAACCGCCGTGGAATTTACGACCAGGGGAGGGCAGTTTGTACAAAAGTCGGGACTAGCTGAGATACTAGCTCTTGGCTTCTAACCCTCGCCCTTCAGGTTTGGGGTGGAAGTCCTGTACCCATTACTGATGGAAAGTAGACTAATTTCCTCAAACCATGCAGTATTTGATTTATTATACCCCACTAGACTTTGACTCTGGGGATAAGGTTCTATGGAAAATAGTCAAAAACACCACCTGGGAAAATAAGCTTTTACACTTGTGATTGACCAATGACTTGTTGGTGCCATTATCTCATGAATGTTCATGAAATATGTGCCAGCAGTGAGTAATCAACCCCAAAGTCTCAGTTTTAGCTTTTTGTTACATACAAGGTCAACTTAGGAAAAAATCTTAGAAATGTTGTTAAAATTAGTGGTTTCCCAGAATAATATCAAAATTGCCACTTGAATCTTACCCCCCCCCCATTTGTGTGTGTTTGTGGGACTGTGGGTGTGTAATGTGGTGTAAGGTATTGCGAATGTTCAAGCAATGTTGCTATCAATGTTTGAAAGTTGTGAAATTTTCCTAAACTCATTGCGTTCACCATTTACACAAAATTCCAAAAACCTTTTGCTGAAACCAAAATTGAGACTGGTAGCCATTTATACATCTCCCCAAGATTTATGCAGCTGATAGTGTCTTTGAAATGGTATAAATAAGGGTCTATTTTCTGACACCTACCTACCTCCCAACTCTAACTACATCCAAGTTCCCCCGGGATTTATGTATGCATAGGATGATATGGATATTGCAGCCATAGGCTTACTAGTCAAAGAATGACGGCTTTAATCATGTCTTATATGTGGAATTGTATGCTGTACTAAATATAGTCGCTAGCTATAACAACAGAAAAACAAAGTGACCATGGAATCACTTCAACTTCTTTTATTCATTGGATAAGTTGTCTGGGTTAAGATCACAGTAGGTTAAGATAGAGTTAACTTTAGTCTGACCCTGACCAATTTTTGAAGGACTTCATATTTAAAAAAAAATAGGATTATTTTTTTCCTCTTGTATTTTCTGAACCTTTTTGTGATATATTCGTTTTTGCATATCTGACAAAATGAAAAGGAAAATATTCCAATTTATTGTTTTAATTCATTTAAAAATATTTTACGAGCAGTTGTTTTCGTGGTCGTGATTGATATTTTGGAATAACATGGAAAATATTAAAGACATACGTGTGATATATAAGACACGTGAAAATAATTAAATGAAATTGGTTTTCCAAGGAGTTGAACTTAAAAACTAGAGTAAGTCCTTCATGATTGGGCCTTGTCCCTTTAACGGAGTAGTGGCCGAGCTTTGAAAAGTGCTCTAGTTGTCGAGTTAAGTTACCCCCATGGCCCTTTTTTGGTACAACAAAAAAACAAAACCACCTTTATTTGAAGGATAATATATGACGATTTAAGAAAATGGTGGTCTGTGGTTGTTGAAATATTAGGGGCATGGATGATTTCTAGGCCCAAAAATGCATTCTGGGCTGCAAAGTAGCAAATGTTTTAAAATTTGTTAAGTAAAAATATTACAATCTTAGTTTTATGGTATCCTTTTGTTATTGATACAGGTTTTATATATATTGACATGAAGGGTTCAGGTAATGCTTGTTGTGGTGACATTTGATAAAAAGGATGTTTTTTTTAGGAAAAAAAAATGTGATTTTGGGACTAAAGTATAGACCCTTTATATATTGTTATAAAACAGAAATCTATAATATTAAAATGTCAGATGATATTGATAGTTGCCATCATAATTAAATTGGGTTTGCTAAGAAGTTAAAAATCTTGATTTTTTAAGTTTTTAGCTCCAAAAATGGAATTTTGACCAAAAACATGCCCCCCTGCCACCAAAGTTTTTGAACCACAACCATCATCTTTGAAATTATTTATTACATCTTCGAATAGCAGTGGTTGCATTTTGTTATACCGAGGGGAGGGGTTTGTCGACAATTTTTGCAGTCCAAACCCTCCACTACTTTCAAGGTACAAGTAAGTGTGACTGTGTACCGTATAGGTGACGGAATTTCTCAATGATTACATTATACTTTTCAAAGTATATCGAAAGAAAAAGTCCATTAAGGCGACAAAAAAACCCTGTTTTACGGGCCCGACGACCTGATTTTCAGTTTGCCGAATTTTTTTTTTTTTTTTTTGTTTTTCAAAAAATCATTGTTGTAAAATCAGCCTGTTGTTTTAGCCCAAATTTATCAATCAATTTTTAAATTTTTTAGAAAATTTTGTTTGTAAAAATTTTTCATTTTTTCTCCTTGATTTTTCAGATTGTGGGGATAATTTTAGGCATTTTGACCTCCAGAAAGGAAAAAAAATTCGACTGACCGGCCCGACTTGAAAGGTCCGCTTTAGCCCGTTACAACAGGGTGTGTTTTTTTTGGTCGCCTAGTGAAGGACTAACCTGGTGTTAACCAGGGTTAAAGTAAAACTTTCCTGAGAATACCAGACCAATAGAGTTTAGGGGTTGTATTGTAACAGGGGGGTCACTTGTCAGAGAGGGAACTCCCCGTTTGAGGGCAGATTTTTCCAGTTGGAAGGTAGTTTTGAGGCAGATTTTCAAGGTGGAGGTGGGTTGTTTGAGGAGATTCTTCCAGTTGGAGGTGTTTTGAGGCCGATTTTTCCAGTTGGAAGGTGGTTTTGAGGCAGAGATTTTCCAGGTTTGAGGTGGTTTTGAGGCAGATTCTTCAAGCTGGAGGTGGTTTTGAGGCAGATTTTTCCAGTTGGCGTTGGTTTTGAGGCAGATTCTTCTGGATAGAGGTAAACATGTCCTGGGAGAGGCAGGCAAAAAAAGGATTATTAGCTTGATATCAAGCTTTTTCTGCGTTCAAAGCTCTCTGGAGTGGCATCTGTTAATAAAAAGGTTGTTGTTTTCAGATTAACATTTCAATCAGAAGAGCCCTTGCAATGCTCTTGTAAAAATAAAGTGCCCAAAAAATGCAATTAAGCTTCTTTACGTTTCTTTACGATTTTAATATGTGATATTTGAAAGTCTTTGACTATTTTTAACATAGTTTTTTGCTAGTTTTTACTAACATTGCAAATCAGAGCAATTGCAATGCTCTTGAACAATAAATTGCCCACAAAATTCATAAAAAGCCTCTTAAAGTTTCTTTAAGATTTAAATATGTGATATTGAAAGTCGTTGAATATTTTTAAATATTTTGCATAGTTTTTACTAACATTGCAAAATAAGAGCCCTTGCAAAATGCTCTTGGAAAAAAAATGCCCACAAAAATCCAATAAAAGCTGTTACAGTTTTTTGAAAGTCTTTTGAATATTTTAAACATATTTTTGCTTAGTTTGGCTTTAGAAAAAATCAGTGAGAGCGAAATCCTAGGCATTTGTAAAAAGACGTAATTGTATGTAGTAGATTTCATTTGTCTTTTATGAGATACTTCACATGTAAAGACAAACAGTTTTGTGTAGCCTGCCACTTACAAGGGATAGGCAGCGATAAATGCGAGAGGAATTGAAACAAATGTGGAAATGCATTTTTAAACTTATAAATCAGGAACAAGTGTGTACCAATTTCCATTAAAGCTTAATGTAGAAACAAAACACAAATAGTGAAAAAATAAGTATTTGAGGAAAAAGGAAATTTGTTCATTACCGTCTCCCGCCAAGAGAAACAGCGATGGAATCTCAAAATCTACAACTAAACAGTTGCATGTGGTTTACACCAGTACAGAATAAACAAATATCAATAATGTGTGTGCCTTGAGTCCAAACTGTATTGATCAGTGCACAATATCACGATGGAAAATCCTGTGATATTCACAGGGAAAGCCTTTTTCGATCTCAAGTCGGAATTAGATACGCACGTATAGAAATTACAGAATCGGATAAAAAAGTATTGCCTTGTCTTTAATACACAGATTTCAAGCCAACCACTCGATGCTAATCCTTAAGGCAGGAAGACACATGAGATCACTTTGTTCAATGTAGTTGTGATGTCTGTTGTGTTGATGTCTGTGTTGTTTGTGTGAAAAAGGGTTAACCATTTGCCTGTTAATCCAACATACTTTGATGGATTTAAACCAAACTTGGCCTGGGTCACAGGTGCAACAACAACATGGCATCCCCCAATGTTGATGAGGTCAAAAGGTCACATACAAAGGTAAAAGGTAATGTGAGGTCATCAAGTTGAAAAATAGGCTGAAAATTGTAAAGATGAATTCATTTGAAAAGTTGAATTTTCAATGGAAACCAACTTGGTTTATGAAATTGTCATGCATGCAAACCTCATTTGTGATGAAGTCAAAGGGTCACATATCAAGGGCATAGGTCATGTGACGGCATCTCACAAACCGTGACGGCAGGTGACACAAGCGGTCCGAGGACCGATTTGTTATTTTAAAACATGATACAGGAATAGTAAGAGAAATTATCACTACACTTAAGTTGAAGAAATATGGTTTGGAGTATACATATTGAAATTTGGGTGAGTCGTGCAGTAATGAAGGCATGATGTGATAAGGTTGTGTCAGATTTCCTCATAAACATTTGATAATTGGAATTGCTATTTAGGCTAAAGAGCAGAAATTTCATCTTACTCTCTTCATGTATGTAAGGTGATAACAGTATTCTAGGGTTAACATTTAGAAAAACAACACCCCTTTTTTAAGATTTGGCATATAGAACCTCGGAATAACGAACCTTAGGAATAAGGAAACCTTCGGATAAGACCATGCGGAAGGTAAATACCAACCAAAAAAAAAAATCGCGGTCAGGAAACATCCCTTTTGGGGTTAAAAGTGAATAGTGGTTATTATTAACTTTCATTATTACCACAACAAAATTTAAGTAGGTGTGCTCAAATTCCTAAAAAATATTTTTAGAAAATCACCAAATTCGTGGCCAATGATATATTGTAATTATTTTCACTCCCTAATCTGGGTATGTCAGTAAGGGTAAGTCTTCTTGAATTACAGAACTAGAAGTCAGGGAGCTGAAACAAGATCCATGCCCTGCAGCTCCTCTGACCCAGCATAAACAGTTTACCGATCCAATAATTGTAATGGCTACTTTCTGCAGGCATGCGTATTTCACAGAAAAATATTTTCAGATTGACTATGTGTGTTAGGGGATATATATTGGCACTTTTGTGCTGCTGTTGCAGAACTTCAATTTTGGAAATTCTTCAACTTATAAATGTGTAATTTTGTCAATTTTCAATTGATGGATTTCTCTCATTATGTACTCACAAAATTAAACTCCCATTCAAAAAGGACTTTTGTGTTGTCTGTTTTTTTACTGGCGGGGGGTTAACAGTGTACAAAATACATGATGGGATATTTTTGGATAATTTTATTGAAAAAATCTCTAAAATGATGAATGAAACATGCCCTCTAGAGGGGTAAAAAAAGAGTTATTGTTGTACCCCAACCCTAGACCTTTTAACCTAACCCTAGACCTTTAACCTAACCCTAGACCCAACCTAGACCTTGACCCTAACCCTAGACCCAACACGAGACCTCACCCTAACCATAGACCCAACCCCGACTTTACCCTAAACCTAGACCAACCCAGCCTTTACCCTAACCTAGGGACCAAACCCCTAGACCTTTACCTAACCCTAGACCCAACCCTAGATCGTACCTAACCCTGACCATACCATAGACCCTTTACCCTAACCACTATTAGGACCATTACCACTAACCATAGACCATTACCCTAAACCTAGACCATTACCCTAACCCTATGACCTTTACCCTAACCCTTAGACCCAACCCTATATCTTACCCTAACCCTAGACCCTACCCTAGACCTTTACCTAACAATAAAAAAAACCCCCCTACACATAAGACCATTACCCTAACCCTAGACCATTACCCAACCCTAGACCATTACCCACCCTAGACCATTACCCTAACACTGAGAACATTACCCTAAACCTTCGACCATTACCCTAACCTAGTCATTACCCTAACCCTAGGCCATTACCCTAATTCTAGACCATAACTCTGACCCTTAGACCATAACCCTGACCCAAGACCATACCCTGACCCAAGACCAGTACCCTGACACCCAATGACCATTACACTAACCATAACAATACCCCTAATGATTTTTTTACCCCATTATTATTTAAACATTTTTGTTGTTTTGTGTTTACCCCAAAATCGGGTATGTACTCCCACAACATTTTACCCACCACATGTAGCTATTGTTGTTTGTTTGTGTGGGTATGTGTGGTGTGTTAGTGAAGTGTAGGTGTTGTGTGTGTGCGTTTGTTTTCACCTACAAACAAGGAACACACACACCTGAATTTTCACTGTATAAACGAGGATCTCGTTACAACCGAGGACGTCATCGGTTGTAACGATGGTTAAATATTCTAGTATTGCTTATTCCTTAAAATTACTTTTATTCTGTATTAGGGTTAGGGGTAGAGTTGGGTTAGGGTTTATATTTAGGGTTAGGGTTTAGTTAGGGTTAGGGTTATAGTTGGGTTTAGGGTAGGGGGGGTTTAGAGTTATGGTTGAGGAGTAAAACCATAACTCTAACCCTAATCCTAAGTCACGTGCGAGTAGATCACTCGGCTTCAGCCCTAACCCCAAGTCACTGTAGCGAGTAAATCACTCGACTTTCGCACTAACCCTAAGTCACTGTAGCGAATAGATCAATGGGCTTTCGCCCTAACACTTAAATCACTGGGGCGAGTAGAGTAGATCCACTGGGCTTTCGCCCCTAACCCTAAGGTCAAGTAAACGATTAGATCACTGGGGGGGCCCTTTAAGGCCTGCGGCGCAACCTTCATGTATTGATGTATGTACACATACATAATAGTTCATAAAATCTCATAAATATTATAAAATCTCAAATATTCATAAAATCTCAAATATTCAAAAAATCTCATAAATTCAGAAAATCTTCATAAATATTCATTTTAAATTTTGTACATTTTTAGGCCTGCGGCGAAAACAGTTAGCCTCCTAAAGGCGATATATAGGCCTGCGGCGCAAGATTGTTAACACTTTTACCCCCATAATTTCCCCTCCTTCTTCAAGCCCTGCCCTCTCTAAGGGGCTATCGGTCTGCGACGCTAGCGAGTTATATAAACAAAAATATTAGATTAGTAAATTTATAGGCCTGCGGCGCTAGCGAGTTATATATAAAAAATATTAGATTAGTAAATTTATAGGCCTGCGGTGCAATCTAGTTGGCTAAGCGATCTTTATAGGCCTGCGGCGCAATCTAGTTGGCTAAGCGATCTTTATAGGCCTGCGGCGCAAGCAAGTTTAACCTTGTTTTTCCAGCCTCCCTCGCCACCCCCGGAAAATTTTATGTTTTTTTCGTGTTTCACATTCTGTGGTGTCAGTTTTTCAATTTTGAAAGGTCATCCGAGGTTCAAAATCATGAATATTCATTAAATTTTGTAATTAATATTCATAAACTCTCATAAATATTCATATAGGCCTAAATTTTCTATGAGACTTTTTTGTTAAATTGTATGTCCTCGTTTGGCGGTCTATATGAGTAGGGGTGTGTGTGCGTGTGTATGTATGTATGTGGGTGTGCACATGTATGTGTGTTCATGCAGGCTAGATACATACTACAGATCCTACACTTTGATTGCATATCTTTTGATGTTATTTCATTCATTGAATCATACTAAAAAGAATGTCCAATTAATCACAAATGCAACTCAATTCCCTGCTTCTAACACAACATGGTGCAGCTATAAAGACTACAATAAGAACCCCTTAAAAAGTACATGTAATTACAATGTACCTTAGACAGTACATTGCTAACAAATGGGTAATTCAATAGATGTAATAGCAAGTACTTTGTCAACAATAAGTCAAATTGCAATGTACTGATGTCACTGTTGGTTAGCAATCATTGTCCCAAATAACATAAAATGAGCCTGCCATTGGCTCGCAACAGTTGCGGTGAGCAGTATATTTAGGTCAGACTAAACAACCTTTAACAATTTGAGCATGTGGACATGAAAGAGTTAGTACCATAGGTGAGGCGTACAATAGGTGACTCTACAATTAAAGGTTAGCTCACCAGTTGCAAAAGTTGCAGTGCAGGCTAAGCAACCCTTATAGCCCCTTGGCACTACTTTTGGATTGGCTAATTAGGTGATCTGTTCATTTAATTAACCATTTAAAATAGCTCTTCTTGGGTGTCTATTTTTCCAGAAAATCAGAATTGTTCCCCCTCGCCACATTTTATTCCGATTCTTCCCCAAAATTTAAAATTGGTTCCAATCACCTAAACATCAAATTCTTCCCCAAATGACCATAGAGACAAAAACCCATTCCCCACCTCAGGGACGAATAACGGAAGAATAGACACCTCTGCTAAAATAATTTCCCCAATCTTTTTTTCAGGGACACCTTAATTCTTACAAAAAAAGAGCATGTCCTATATAGGCCTAGTGGGTAGGGTGCTTGCCTGTGGTGCAAATTTCCTGGGTTCAAAACCTGGTGGGGACACTTGCTGGGATTTATTTCGGGTACTTAACTCTGGATTTGATCTGTATACCAGCTATTCATTAAAATTAGAATACCACTCTCCTCCATGGTTCACTTGGAATTGGGCAAATGAATCATGAAAGCACCCCGTCCTTCGGAGGGGACGTTAAGCTGTCGGTCCCATATACAGAAAGTCACAACTGTATGTAATGTACAGTACATTGCAGCCAGTTTCGAATAAGAGTAGGGTCAAAACCCCTGACTGTTCCCAATCCGCCCCAGCGTCAATTAAAGTGGGCCATGTTAGGAGCGTCCGTATCATGAATACACCTGGTCCCGCCAATTCAAACTATCTACTGTGTGAGAAGGCAACGCGACCTTTCGTGCATGCACCCCGCTCAATTACCGCCCACGTCACGCCAAGTTCCCCATACACCGTGTACTGTAATGTTTGATTGATTGGTTTTACGCTAATTGAAGACAATTTAGCGATTCTTTCGAATTGCCAAAGTTATTATTATGTATATTAAAAATTTAATTGTAGGCAAATATTTTTCTGTCATTGTTAAATTCCTAATAGCTTGTTGTAAATTAAAAACACGAAATTAAAGATACTGTGAAATCGACACTATAACGATATACCTCATTTTGCCCGGACTTGTACCACGAAGTGAAAGCAGTCTTGTTGGTTGAAGTGTTTCTAGTATGATTTGTAATCTAAAATCATTATTTAGAGCATTTTAGATGTCACAAAATAGAAAGATTATCCAAATAATGCAATACATATGTCCAAATATCCTCAAAAGTCGATTTAACTGTTAAAATGACAAAATATGAGACGGTTATACACAGTGAAATTAGGATTGAATTCCGATTCCTCAGATAAACTCTGTGTAGACGTTTGCGTTCAATTGACTTTTGGTTGACCCGAGACTGAACGCTCTATCTTACACAGAGAAATTTCCACTTCAAAATCGACAAAACCTGGTTAAAAATTTCAGCTTTATATAGGCTTGCGGGCTTTATGTTATTATTAAATGAAAAATTAAAAGGTTAACCAGTAAGTATACACTGTTAACTTGGATTAGGACCTGCGACAAAAAATCTGTGATGATCCGTTAGCGGCATAACGCGGTTTTGCTGTTGGAAGTCGAAATCAAGTCTTGCAGAATTGAAATTCAATGCGAAATTGCACGCCTTTTCCGACTGATGTTTTTTGTTAAATTTTAAGTGTAAATGGAGGCTTGCGGGTGTTATTTTCCCCTCAAATATTCAGAAAAAATATATATATTTATTGTAGATATGCTAGAAGAACGTAGGACTTGCGACAAAAATTGTAGCACTTTTGGTTTTGTAGATATGCAGCGCCGTACTGATGCGTCCTATGTCTTATGTATTGGGTAAACGTTTGGGGTCAGTACATGTGGAGCTACGTGGAATACGAAAAGTAGACTGAAAGTTTGTATTGCATCAGCTTACACAGCTCAACTAATTCAAATTAACACCTAAAGCCATCATCAATGTCTTGCATGAACAAACAAACAAATTCCTACAATGTTATTGATTGGCTCAATGAATAAGTTAGCATTCATTTTAGCCAATCAGCAAGTGGTTTTCATGGGGTTAACCCTCTAGACACACAGTCCTGCAGCATCTTTAGTATATTCAGATTTTTTTTTAGAAACAAATTATTTCCTTAAAAAATATCCAAAATTATGCATTTTCATGCATATTTGGAATAAGATGAAAAATGCCTTACATGAATCTAACAAAGCCTTGGATTATTTTGAAAGTGAAGCCATATCAATGCCTCAACATTATTTTGAGGGTTGACAAACAGAAACAGAAAGGCCCAACTCTATCAAGCTTTTTGGGCCCTTTTTGAGGTTGGTACTCCAAAATCTGTATCCACCCCTAGATTCTAAAATTATAAGTATAAATGAATTCCACTCCCATTGTAGATACAGCAGAATTTCACTTGAAAACATTTTCTCAAGGGAGCACCATACAGTTACAAAGAAAAGTCCCAAACTCGAGTTAGCATTTTTTTTAGTTAGGACCTTCTATTAGTAACCCGGATTTGTTCTAACCTATGACATAATCTATCAGATTGAAAGGGTTTTAAAATGAAATCTGTGTCAAAATTAACCACACAGATTGGCTTAGGCTTTACATATGTCACAAAATCCAGGGAAATTAAATCTTGTGTTTTCATAAGCAGATAATATGGGACATGACCTTTGAGCAAAATGCATTGATTTTCTCATAATGTGAAATATGGTATTACACAAGCTCATTGTTACAACTCATTCACCTTTAAAGGTGCAGCGAGAGATTTTGAGGGTATCCATGTAAGGTGCCATACATGTATGTAGTAATTTCAGATAGATTAGACTCTCAAAAGATGTTTACCTTGTATTTGGTAAGACAATTGTCTTAAAAGTGAATTTCAATAAAGCCAAATTCAATAAATTTTATTTTCAATATAAAAACAGGCGCTGAATTTCATCTTTGATCATATAGGAAATTAGAAATTCTAATTTTTTTGTCCAAAGAAATAATCTCAGCGTAATCCTAGTTTCGCAATGGGGAGATTATGATAGATAGAAATCTTTACCAGTGCAAAAATAGAATTTTCACATTTTTAGGGACAACCTGATTTAAAAAATGTCATAAAAAGATATATAGTGTCAATAATAGTATAAAGCGGTATACAAGGTCGGGTTAATATTTAGCACAGACGATACGGACAGACGGACAGACGGACGGAAGGACGAACAGACGCAGCTCATTTCATAGCCCCGTTCCGAACTCGTACGGCGGGGACAATAAATTGGATGTTATATTGTTGTGAACTTGTGGAACTTCTGGAAGAATGATATATCATCATCATCTAGTTTGACTGCCTGTCAGCCAAGGGCAATGACATCATTGCTTAGCATTTCATTGTGAATCTGTGGATTGCAGGGGCGGCGCCAGGGTTTTAACAATCATAGGAGGGGCTGACGAAACATGGGGGGGGGGGGGGGCCGAAGGGGAAAGAGGAAAACGGATAGGGTAAAGCAGTTACAAAATTACTCAGATTTTGGTTAAAATGCAACTTTAATGCCAATTTAGTGCTTAAACCCCAAGTTTTCATGAATTTTGAAACTCTTGGGGGGCCCCCACTACCCTTGTGGCTGGTATTTAATTACATGATGCCATGTTTATAGCAGCTCCAAAGTACCATGGTCGCAAACAATAAAAATTAACTAGGTGTCATCTACCAGAGCTGTTGGTATTATTCTATTATAGTGTTCTCTGTGATTTCAAAAAATATATGTCACAAGTACTTCAATTATGTTTTGCAACTTTGTTGGTATATTAAATTTGAAAATCACCACCAAAATGTTTAAAAAATTATGAAAAACTACATTTCCGCACTACAAAATACTAATAGTTTGGGATTTTTACATCTCAAACGGCCTAAAGCCAACGTTAGGGGTGATGGGAAATATCACAAATCCATTTTATTGGCTTACAGAGAGTCCAAAAACTTGTTATTTTGGCAAAGTTAATTGAAACCTCTTTGGTGGGCGCTACTACCAATCTCATCACCAGACTGGGAAAATGTACAAATTTTCCAGGAATACAATCAAAATGTCCCTCCAATAGTGCAAAATTCCCTTCAAAATTTTATAATTTTTTATTTAAAGGCACAAAAATTTCACTCCAAATAGCCCAAAATTTCCAGGGAATGGTGTTCCTAAATTGCCCACCCTTTTCAGGCATGACTATTACTTATTAGAGCACGGCATGGTTTGGAAAATATTTGCTTGCTTGATATTACCCAACTTCAGCAGCAGAAGGGACAACAAAACAACAAGCCTCTTTCGCAATTCCATAAAGGACTAAGTGACAGTGCACAAGCGTATTGTCTGGTTTTATTGCAGAGCCGATTTCGACAGCTCGATTCAAAGCGTAGTCGGCCTCAGACCTTATCAACAGTGACAAAGCAAACACCTACGGCCTTATTATCCACTATGTGTCCAGTATAGATGACACATGATCTTGTCCTTCGGTTTCATTCTATCCTGGGGGTACTTGTTTTGGGGTAAAAAGTATGCCATGCCGCCCATGGTTGTTGACAAGATCTGGAGCCTACGAAAGTGAGTAAGGTCAGTCAAAATAGGAGATGTATGTGTAATGCGGGACAAATTTTCAGCAAAAGAGATTTTGAACTTATTCTCAAGTTCCAACTTTATTGTCAAAAACTGGGCTTTGGGAGTGAATTTGTTATATTTTTTTGGATGAAAATTAAGCCGAGGGCAGATCTTGACTAAAAATATGGCCTCCTCCCAAACTGACAGTGACATAAAGACATTTCAAATTGGGGAGTATGTAGGGAACAATATAATTTGGAGCATTATCACACTTTCTAAGACCACATTTTGCATGGTTACGTTATCTGGAGTTCTGTAAGTTGTATAAGGATGTACCTTGGTGGAAGAAGCGGGTTGATGAGTTCTCGATCTGGAATTAGATTTTGGGCGTTAAAATATGCTAATTAAGTATCTAATTTGCAGTTAATTTATGAAAATTTCCTACAAGGCTTGTGTTTATAACGTTTTCTGGAGTTACGTAAGGCATATAATGATGTAACTTGGTGGAAAGGATGGAAAGGAAGCGGGCTGAAGAGTTCTCGACCGACCTGATTAGATCGGGGTATTTTGGGCCAAATTGACTATGCAAATGAGCTAATAATATGCAACAATCAGCGTAATTGCTATATTTGAAACAGGTACATCGGGATATCAAAAATTCTTGCTGCATGAAACCTATCATGGGCACCATTTTTTGCAATTTGAAAGTGTGGTATATACATGACGGACTTAGGTCTGCAAACTGCAGCTCATTACATCTGCGTCAATTGCTGTCTCTCTGAAATGGTATGTTGGATTGAGGCAAACATTCCTTCGCTACATGGGACTTCTATGCCATAGGGGGACGGGGTCGGATTCGGATGATCGGGGGGTGGGGGAGGGGGCTTGGGGATCTGATGGCAAGCGGTGTGGTGGCAGCGGTGTGGGGAGGGGGGAGGTTTTGGGGGTGTGGTGGGGGCAGGGTGGTGGGGAGGGGGTGGGGTTTTTTTTAAAAATTAGGTTTAGTAGTTGGGGAGGGGGTAAGGGTGTTGCAGGGTGTTGGGGGAGGGTGTGGGGCGGGGGTTGCGGGGTGATGGAAGGGGATTCATGTTACGGGGTATTGCTGAAGGGGATTGCTGTACGGGTCTGGTGTTACGGGGATTGGGGGGGCGCGGGCGGGTGCTCACGGGGGGGGGGCGGGGGAGGGGGTAGGGGGGGGTGGTGGGGGGAAGCGACCCGAGACCGAGCCCGAGGAGGGGTGTGGAAGGGGGGTGCCCGGGGCTGGGGTGCAGGGGGGGGCTCCATGTGAGTGGCGTGGGTGGTGGAGTGAGCGTCGGTGGTGGGTGACGGGGGAGAGGGGGGGATGATGTGGCGGACGGCCGGCGGGGTTGGGGGAGGGGCTGGGGTGCGTCGGGATGCGGGGTGTGTGGTGGAGGGTTGGGAGGTGGGTAGTTGGGGGTTGGTAGTTGCATTGATTGTATGTTAATGCTCACAACAGTCGGCGGGGATATATTTTACGCATGCTAAATACGAGTTCACTTTGTTTTTAATAAGTAGACCAGTATTTTATTTCTTTGGTATACTCTCCCCTCAAAGGAACACAATATAGTGATGCCAGAGTTGAAAGAAAAGGAACATTTTGATACAGAAACCATCATTTGAAATGGTCCCAAAAGCATATAAAAACAGTGATGAGGCCAGGGCTGGGAAATATGCCCAAATTCCCGGAACACCATAAAAAATTTCCTCTAAGATCAGGAAATTTCCCTTCAATTCTATATTTTTTTTTTATTTAACGGACAAACATTTCCCTCCAATAGCAAAATTCCATCCAATATGCCAAAAAATTTCCATCGCATGTAGTAAAATTTACCTCCAAATTTACAAAAATTACTCAAATGCAAAATTCATTCCAATATGCAAAAAAAATTCCATCCATTTTTTAGTTTTTTTTAAAAATTTCCCTCCAATTTACAAAAATTCATCCAAATAGCAAAATTTCCATCCAATATGCAAAAAAAAAATTGAATCCCATTTGTAAATTTCCCTCAAATTTACAAAAATTACATCCAAATGCAAACTTACTTGGGACATGGTTCCAAGTTCTCAACTTTTTTTTAAGGCCTGGAAGGGCATTGGTAAACACAGTATGGGTCCATGTATTTTTAGCCTCATGCAAGGGACTCTAAGAAGGTGGGTTCTCTGCCGTGTGGGTATTGAGCAGCACCCAATATAATGTTTCTCAGCATCCCTCGACTTAATTCGTTTTCACCACCCCATTTTGCGCCAAGAGAGAAATATAGTATGAGGAAAGGGATCGTGATGGGTTTTACAGAGGTGCAGGAGAAGCAGGACGTAGCATTAGTTAGCGGGTCAAGTTATAGAAAATAAAAAAGGAAGAAATGATATATAATTATAAAACAACCCAGGACTGCTGTTGAAGCCGATTTTCCCTCACAACCCTGTGCATCGTCGTGTTGTTGCGCAAGCACCCACGCATCGTTGTTGTGCAAGCGCACACACATAGAAATCTGTGCATCGTGCGTAATGTTACCAGTGCTGCATTTCTCCAATGTTCCATTGTCTGATTGCAATAATTTTGCGAAAATTAATCATCGGGAAAACCAAACAGTTTCTAAAAAGATTGCTACATTCCTAATGTAAAAAAATCTGGCAGTGACCCCGTCAATCTTGTTTTGGATATTTGATCTAGAGTGACAGCATGTGACATCATAGGTACTGTTGTTGTTGTATTAATTTGCTCGCTATTGCAATGAACACAAATAGTTGGATGCCTTTATTAATACACAATCATTAAATTCCTTGAGACTGAATCCAAATATGGTCATTAAAGTCATTAATAAGTCATTTAAATTTCTTTGTGTGATTTGTAGGTACATGCTTCAATTTTGCAAAAAAAATCACTGCACAATATGCAAAATTATTATGCATTGGAAGCTTCTGTGTGGTGCAATACTGCTGTGCGACTAGCACGTAGCGCCCGACACTGCAGGATATGCAAAATATTAGGTCTCGTAAAGAAAATGCTGAAAAGTCATTAGTTTTTAAGTCTTTTTAATAGTATTTTTGTATATTTTTCAAATTGGCTTTTTCTTGCTTAGCAATAATATCGGATGGCTTTTTTCCGGTTGATAGCAGAAAATATCACCCACGCCAAGAAAATATCAGGCTTGTGTTAGTCTCATCCTTAATTTGATTTAGGCTTGGGCAATATTTTTCTCTTATGGCCAAGGATTGAACCCTCACCCTTGCATAGTAATAATATTGGATGGCCTTTTTCAGTTGATAGCAGAAAATATCACCCTCGCCAAGAAAATATCAGGCTCGTCCTCGACTCATCTGATATTTGATCTAGGCTTGAGCGATATTTATATAATATTGGATGGCTGAAAATATCGTCCGAGCCTAGATCAAATATCAGGCGAGTCGAAGACGAGCCTGATATTTTCTTGGTGAGGGCGATATTTTCTGTTATCAACCGAAAAAAGCCATCCAATATTATTATTATGCAAGAAGAAGCTGACTTGACAAAAATAGTTTTAAAATGGATTCAAAAGTAATAAGAAGAGAGCATTTGATTGACAAGTTGAATGACCAATAGACCATTTGCACAATCCCCGAAATGCATCTCATTCGGTGCCCATTTCCATACGGGAACTTTTACCAGCCTCAAGTCGGCTAAAAACATACGGTTAGGAGCGTAAAGAAAATACCAGAAACTTACCCTATCTGTGACGTTGCACTATAGTTGTGTAATCGTCC
>JAMKCH010023121.1:0-26255 GCA_023653785.1 Ophioderma brevispina
ACAAATTAATCTTCTTCTACAGCATACGCCGATATCAACCAACTGGTTCAGAGGAGACCACTGACCCTTGCTTCATATAGGGTGTTCAGGGATAAGGAGTCAAAGGTCATAAGGGGGTTATTTCCGGTGTAAAAGCCACAAATTGTGAAAAAATTCAAAAAATCGTGTATACAAATTAGTAGCAGAGTGGCGTCATAGAGCACATATTGCTACTCGCCAGGGTCTTGGGTTGTCCACAGTTCAGGAGCAAAGGTCATTTAAGGGGTCACTTCGGTCAAAAATCAAAACATATTCCAAAATATTCAAAATGTTTTATCTCAAACATCCAAACAAAGTACAGTGACCTAACTTTAGGATATGCATTCATGTACCTGGTGTATACAAGGTATTTTTATTTGGGAGGTCAAAGGTCAGGTAAGGTCATTTACGGTGTAAGGTCAATAATTTTTAAGAATTTTATCTCAGAAACTAAGCGTAGTAGAATTTTTTCATTTGCAGTGGAACAATGCATTTTGTTGGTATACGAGGGTTTTTTTATACCAGGTCAAAGGTCATTAAAGGGTCAAAAGGTCAATTTCGCCAAAAAATGCCTAAAAATAAGACCAAATTGGATTATCTCAGCCTATAGAGCATAGATAAAGCCCGTTATTAATACAGTGATGTAAACATTTATAGTAGAGAGGGTCTATGATAGTCTCGACCCCAAAGGTCAAAAGTTCAAGGTCAAAGGTTCAAAATGACAAAAACAAGCTCAGAATTGAACGGATATTTGACAGGAATGAGCTGGCGATATCGTAAATACAGAAAAATACAGTTGAACCTTATTCGTGACCCAGGGGTCACGTTTTAGAGGTGCAAATGTCAACAGGCGTTCGAATATGTTAATTTTGTTAAAATGTATCTTTAGCAGCATTACGCCGATATCAACCAACTGGTTCAGAGGGAACACTTACCTTGCCTTGATATAGGGGTTCAGGGATAAGGAGTCAAAGGTCATTAAGGAGGTCTTTCCGGTTTGTCAAAGCCAAAAAATTGTGAAAAAAAATTCAAAAAAATCACTGTCCTTAAAATTACAAACAGATTGCGTCATTAGAGCACGTATGTTACAGGCAGGGTCTTCGGTTTGACCACAATTTCAGGATCAAAGGGGATTAAGGGGTCACTTCCGGTCAAAAACCAAAAATATTCCAAAATATTCAAAAAATTTTATCGCAAAATCAAACATAGTACAGTGGACTTAACTTGCAGATATGATTTCATGTACTGGTGTATGCAAGGTATTTTTATTTTGGAGGTAAAAGGTCATTTAAGGTCATTTACGGTGTTAAGGTAAAAAATTCAAGAATTTTATCTCCAGAACTTAGCATAGTATAATTTTTTTGTTTGCAATGGAACAATACAGTTTTGTTTGTTACACGAGGTTTTTTCATACCGGGAATCAAGGGTCATTAAGGGGGGTCAAAGGTCAAATTTTTCTTTTTTTAAGTTAATTTGAAAAATAAGACCAAATTGGATTTATCTCAGCTATAGAGGACAATAAAGCCCGGTATTACTAAGATGATTTTGTAGACCATTATAGACTAGTAAATTAAGCCAATATATATAATGAACCTGGAACAAATTGCAACAGAAGGTTTTGTGGTATAATATTGTTACAATAACCGCTTGCACATTCTATACAAAAATCGGCCAAAAATCGGACCCATGGAAGTGGGCTAATTGCATAAATCCAAATTGGCCGCCAAAGGCAACTTTGAGGCCCTGTATTTCTAAAATGGTTGGGTTTAGACCCCACAAATATGTTATTAGTAGATACAAATATGACCACAAAGAATCAATAAGTCTTAAAACGCACTATGACGTGTCAATGACGTAAACAATCACAATATGACGTAATTATTATTATATTATGAATTATTACGTCATCGGGACATTGGGAGTTTAAGTAGTTTAAGCAGATTGTTCCAGGTTGGACACATCAGTGACCAATAAAGCACGGGGATCGACTGTAGGTGGATCTACTATGGAAGGATCTACTGAGGGTGGATCTACTCCTGTAAGTGGCGTCTAATGTGGTGCGGAATCTAATGTAGGTCGGGATCTCATGTAGGCGGATCTATGGAGAGGATTACTGGGGGGGATCTACTGCAGGTGGATCTACTTGGGCAGATATATCATGGGAAGATCTACTGTGAACGGATCTACTAAAGTGTGAGTTCACTTTACCAACTTGTAATAATCATTATTTTATGACATTTTCTTTTAGAGTCCCACAACATATTTATGGTGCCTAATTAGAAGGGCAGTTAATTAGGTTAATCATAGATATAATTAAAATAATTGTGATGTTAAGATAAGAAAAACAAAGAGCTGAAGCTGAGCTTCATATTCTCACATATACTTCACATGGTACGTGTCCAATCTTGTGTCCCAATTGCTCCACCCTCCACTTCGTTTACTCATGTCTTAATTTAAATATTAAAGTATGCATCAGAGAAAATTTTGGTACCAATGAAAGCTAAATAAACTTTAAAATGAGTGCTACTTTTTTTTTTTTTTTGAATATTAAACGGCCCCACCCTTAGAGTAAGCACCAATTCAGAACCCAGGCCATATAAAACTTTAGCTGCATGCTGAGAGAGTGAATGCCAGATTACAAATCTAGATAAATGTTTCTGGTATTTTTTGTATTGTTTCCGTTTTTTGTCGAAATATCGATATAAAACAGGCAAGTCTATGGGAGAATATGAAGCTGGGATTGAGGTATACAATGGGACACAATAAACATGGTGTTATTCTCTTTCCATATGACTGTTGCATGCTTTAACATTTGCCACTTGCGACACTGTAAATTCAGACTTGTCTACAGTTAAAACAATTTTAACAAGGGTTATAACCTATTAATGTTTACATTTTTGAATGGTTATGGATTATTTTGCAAATTTACTTGATTGTGCTTCAGCGGAAGAAGCTCTTGACAAAAGTTTTGTAAGCAGTCTTAGGACTTTATGCAATATATGCATATTTTTGATGCCATTTCGTACCAGTTGCTCCAAAAATCATAAGAGATACCACTTTTTGGTCTACTTTTTAATAGGTATTTTTATCAATACTGCTTAAGACCTAGCCCTACTTGCAATTTTGATAACATTTCGGACGAGTTGGACAAGTTAATTCAGAAAATTTTTACTTTAATGCTAGTATGTGTAGTTGGCAGTATTAAAGTTTAAAGGCTGACTCAGAGATTCGAAATATAACATTTTGCATAGAAATAAAGATAGCCACCTAAAATGCTTTAATTCAAAGTTAAAGATGAATGGGATGTTTCGTTGGATGTTTCGTTTTCAGCAGTAAACATTTATGCATTGTATAACAGTGTCAAGGATCACGTGTGTACCAAAATTTCCGGATTCGGAATTTTATAACAGGTTGTGATTTTCCAGGAGCGGATCCGGATGAAAACGTCAAAATTACCGGGGGCTGAATGATAAACTTGTCAAAAATGGGTGATTTTGCAAAGATGTTGCAGATTTACCGGGAGATCGGGCCCCCTCCGACGCCTGCTTTTCTATAGGAAAGACTGTCGATTTGAGCTTAGTTATTCACATAGTGATTATTATATGGACAAAGAATTATGTATCTGCACAAAACACGATTGTTTGACATTTGAGTGCGCCCTCATTTTAGGAAGGAAATCTCTGAGTCGGCCTTCCACTCCTTTTAATGCTTAAAAACGATTGGCGTTGGTACTTGAAATTGGCAGACGAACCGCCTGAACAAGCCCCCAACTTCAGACCGCATGGCCATATGATGTTTAATCTAATTGGTTCAGTAGCCAGCTAGCGTACATGTCTTTTTCGTCTTGCAAAGTCTTAGAATCTCCATAACGTTTTTCATAAGTATTTTATGCCCCAAACTGTCATAATGTTGAAAAAAAGGTGAACGCTATATTACAGAGCCGGAACAGGTGGCGAATTCAGCATAGGCCTTAGCTAAACTTTGCACCACTTTTGTCGACAGTGTCGATTTCGGTCGTTACGCTTTTTGAGTTTTCCGACAATGAAAAATGTTGCCGATACCAGCCATACTTAGACCGTTAATATTTTCAAGAACAGCTCCCAAATAGCGGTTGGGTTGAAAACACAATTGGGGGGGGGATTCTGCTTGGTTCCAGCACACCAGTTCTGTCCACTGAATGTTTCCTTGATAGTGTTTTCATGTGCTTTAGAATTTTTTATCTTTTCAGTCAATCATTTCAATAATAGTCATGTCTGGAGGTTTCCTCCGAATAAGTAGAGTCCACCTTAGTAGATCGTCCACAGTCGATCTTCCTCTGATATATCTGCCCACAGTAGACCCACCGGCCAGTAGATCGCCGCATAGATCCTTTCAGTAGCGTAGATCCGCCTACAGTAGATCCACCCCTACGGTAGATCCGCCCACAGTAGACCCACTTACAGTAGACTCCACCCCAGGTAGATCTACCCATGTAGATCCACCTACAGTAGTAGATCCACGTGCTTTATGTGGTCACTGATGTGTACAACTGGAACAAGCTGCTTAAACTACTTAAACTCCCGCGATGTTCCCGAAGACGTAATCATTCATAATAATACATAAATAATTACGTGCATTTGGTGTGGTTACGTCATAAGACACGTAAATAACACGTCATCTAGTGCTTTTAACAAGCTTATTTGATTCTTGCGTTCCACTATGTGTATCTACTAATAAATTTTGTGGGGTCTAAAACCAACCATCTAGGAGTACAGGGCCCTCAAAGGTGCCTTGGCGGCCAGTTTGGATTTAGGATAATTAGCCCACGTCCCATGTCCGATTTTGGCCGATTTTGGGTATTTTATTAATTTTGTTTAATGTTCAGAGTGCTTATTGTAAAAAATATTATACCAAAAAACCTTCTGTTGCAAATTTTTCAGTTCATAGAGAGTGGTTTAGATTTACTAGTCTAAAGGTCACATTGGCTGATGACCTAAGCGATGCGATGGAATGACAAATTACCTGGATGGCGCAATGATATGGGCCAGCTGCACCTGAGATTGTATTTAGGTATTTTAGTGCATATAAAACCATTATATGCTTATCGGTTATCATTATCATTTTTGTTATTGTTGTTATTGTTGTGCTGCTGTTGTTTTTTATAGCACGTTACGTCATATATATTTTCACCCAAAATTCTCTAGTTCGTCATGCGTTCTTTTTTCACCCTTATGACGTAATTGACGTTAAATTTGCATGATGAGTCACGGGTTACGTCATGTTTTTAACACCAGCTGATCCGATTCTGTTGTATCATATTTCATTCTATTAATAAATATAGTATGGGGTCTAAACAACGTTTAAGGAGATACAGGGATTGAAAGATGTCTGTTGGCGGCCATTTTGGATTTATGTTAATTAGCCCACTTCTACGATGGCCGATTTTGGTATGTATGATGTTCAGTAGGGACATACAAACAAGATTGAAACCAAAAAAACTTCTGTTGCAATCTTTGTTCTAGGTCATCCCATAAGTTTTACTGGACTATTATAGTAGAAGAGGTATATGATAGTTCGACCAAAGGTCATCAAGTTCAAAGGGCAAAGGTCAAATTATAAAAAACCACGCTCCGATTGAACTAAAATTTGACAGGAATAAACCTCGATGGATATCGTTAATACAGAAAAATTACAGTTGGGGACCCAATCCGTGACGCAGGGGTCACGTTATAGGGGTGAAAAGGGCAAATCCCTGAAATGCTGGATTGAGGGTGAAAATCATAATATTGATTCCTTGTAAAGTTGTTAAACCGTAAAAATACATTTAATGACATTTTGGTGGAAGTTACAGGGTCAAAGGTCAAGTCACCTCAAGGGGTCATTAAGGGATACATCATCCCAATACGGCCGCCCTTGTAAATAGATCTGTCCCAGGTTCGTTTTTACTATTTCCCCTAGAGTGTGATAACCAAAGCAGGGAAAATGGTCATAGTGCTTCTATAGCCAACAACTGTATTGACCAATACAAACATGTACTAGTTCAGAATATTTATGGTTACAATAGTTTCCTGCAAAATTATGGGGTAAAATCAATTGAGAGAGGGCTCTTCAATTACCCACAGCAAATTAAATGGACTTTCCGAGGTTGGGAAAAAATGTTTAAACTTAATGATCAGCCTATCCGATTATTTAGAAGTGTTTTTTCATCGAAGATCGTATGAGCTCAAAAGATTCTGCAACACTTTATTTCTATTGAGTACTGAAAAATAGATAGAATAAGAAAATTTACATTTTGGGCCAAAAGGTTTTTGAGGTGTTAGATTAGCCAGCACACTTTAAAGTGACAGGAGGAGATATTTTTTTAGGATACAATCGGTTGTAGACCACCTTCCCAGAACGTTTCAAAGGTTTATGGGAAAACAGCATGAAAGAAAACTGCAAAACCTTGTTTGAAGTGGCCTGCTACCCTCATACCCTATAGGACACCATGCTTTGAATGCTTGTCGTAGACAACAGAAATGACTAACTCATCATCTTATACATAAGACAGTCGTACGTTAAAACCTTGATCATAGCACGGTGGACGCTGATGATGAAATCGGAGAATGCTGTAAATTATAATAGCGCAATCTTGAATAATAATAGGCCCGACTTTCACTTGTTAAAAATGCCCGAATTTGATAGGACAACACAGAACGTGTTGGCCGCTATAGGGTGCTTTTACGGGAGGTCAAAGATTAATTTAGCAAAAGATTTGGTAGCCGTTCATTAGAAGTCCATGGATGCAAATGAGGTATTACAATTGATGTCGCGCTGTATGTATGATGAGCAGTAGCGCTTGACGGAATGAAGCAAGACCCATTTGCATCCATTGGACTTTTATATGAAACGTCTACCAAGTTTGTACAGAACATCACAAAGCAGCAGAGAGTACAAAAGAATCAAACTGCAGAAATACTGAAATTTCAGGTGAAGGCAGGTGCATTTATTGTATCTTCGCTGCCTGGATTATTGGAGACCCAACAAAGCCGAGACATCAACATAAGTTACCCTTCGTGAAAGGGCCCGATAAACCTGACGGTGGAGATCGAAGTGAACACATAGTGAAATGAAGTCATAAAAAGAGAATTATCCCATTGTTGAAATCATTAGATAGAACTGTGAGATTATGCCTTGATTTAACATAGGTATCCGGACCATTAAGGACAGGGACTGATTACGGAGCTTCACTTGTCAACAATAACCTCTGGTGAGGGAACAGGAGATTTGTAAAAAAAGACTATTCCCATTCCACCTTGCAAATATCGCTTTTATCGGCATTTGTCGAATTGTTCTAACACTCTAGTGAATCATTTTACAATACACAAATTCAAATGTCAAATATTGGCAATTTACAGAACGTTTAGATGAAATTAAAAAATGTTTTCAAAATTGCATTGTCTCTTATTGCGGGAGAAAGAATCCGGGAGTTTTGTCTCAAATGTGAAAGATACCGATGGTCTGAAGAGTGTTGGATGCCGTTCGTTTATTGGGCGAAGTTGAGCCATTGAGAAATGATCAGAGATATATACCAAGAAGTAATTCGGAAAAAGGTTACTTTTTGCTCTGGACAGCCAAATGCTAAACCCCTATCAAGAACCCCACAAAGTATTATCGGCACACAGTAGCTCGCCAAAGCTGAATCATGGGCGAACAATGGCGAGGTCATAATCTCTCGTATAAAAGCAATTTTAAAAACAACCAAATAGATCATGCTTTTTGAAGACAATTTTGATGTTTGTTTAATAACTCAGTTTAAGATTACCACACTCATCTATTCACCAGTATTGCGTATAACCAACGCGGTACAATAATTTTCTGTAGGTTGGACTTGTTCAATCTCCAATCTCTTCTCCCTCCATGCTCCAAACTCACGTAGCTAGAGTATCATACCAATGAACATGTTTTCTTACGTGCATATTTGCCACGTCATGGACTCAAGAAAAGGTTTATTCTTCAACAGATGCGAAAGCGTAATGTGTAATAAAATCGTTCCAAATGGTTTTAAAGGGAATGGCCCGATTTAAGTAGTCAAGTGTTATCTATAGAATAGTCTCCACCCTAGTACCCCATCTGCCAAGTTTTGCGGCCGAAAAATTTCAATACTTTTGGATTAGAAGCGGCAAAAGCGAATTTTGACGATACCAACCGCAGTTTATATACCATTTACTTGATGTGTTTTATAATGCCGATTTTACTTCTCTTACTCTAAAATTTGAGACTATTAAATCAAAAGAAGGTTCACGGGACGAACCAGCAAACGTTCTATCTGCAGTCCTTAATATAAGTACTCAATGATCTAACAGACCGATGTGGCAGATAATCCTGTTTTGCGATATGAATCAATAGTTGTAGGAATAAAGCTGATATTACACAACCGATTACTACAACTATATGAAAAAATCGGATCGCCATGAACGGGCCGGGAGACTACGAAAAATGTTTTTTTATGGTATGCGACCGCTTTTTTATTGACATGTTCTGGGGTGATGGTGTAGGGGGTGGGTAAGGACTTACGAAAAACGATCTTCTGCGACTTGAGTGCGTGGCGTTGTGTATAGGGTTCGTCTGAAATTAAGAGATCGTGGGTTAAATCCCACTTCTGACCACAAATTTTAATCTTTATTTTAGACAAGATATTGAGGATGGCTGAAACTGCGATTCTCGGTTTAAATATTGGGTGTCAGAGCCGCACAGCTGAAAAGTGAGTTTTAAAACTCATGACTATTGGTCGCCAAGATCGGGGTAACGGTACATTTTTTATCATTAATTCCAAACCAAATATCTTTGCTAAGATTTCACAGTGGTAAATGAGAGAGAAAAAAAAAAATTTGTCTCGGTCTTTGGACGTAGGGTTGTCTGCCGTAGCAGTTTGTGAATGGGGTCCAAAGGTGAATGAGGTCACCAAACAGGTGACATTGAGAGTCACCAAGGTGCCTTGAGGTCACCAAGTGAAATTGGAGGCACCAAGTGACATGGGTCACAAAGGTGACGTGGGAGTCCCGAATGGGTGACGTGGGGTCACAAAGGTCAAGTGGTGGCACAAAGGTAACATGGGGTCAACGATCACATGGGTGTCACCGAAGTCACATGGGTCACCAAGGTCAATGGTGACGAGGTCACATGGTCACCGAGGTCACATTGGTCAACGAGGGGTCACATGGGGCAACCGAGGTCACATGAAATGGTGAATCGAGGTCAACAGGGGTCGCCGAGGTCACGTGGGGTCACCGAGATCACATGGGTCACCGAGATCACATGGGGATCAACAGGGCATAACAGGGGTCACCGGTCACATTGGGGTAAACGAGGTCAACATGGGGTACAAAGTCACATGGGCCGCACCAAGGGTCACAGGGGTCACAAAGGTCAACATGGGTTCACAAAGGGTCACATGGGGTCACACGGGTCACCAGGTCATTACGGGGGTAACCAAGGTCAACAGGGTCACCAAGGTCACCTGAGGTCACAAAGTAAAATGAAGTTAAACACGGTAAAATAGGGGTCACCCACCCTTCCCCAATGTACCCCACCCGGCCTCCTCCATGACACACCCCACCCCCTCAATGGAGCACCACACACAGACCCCCTCCCTGAAACACACTATTGGTGAATGGCAAAAGGTCACGTCAATGAGGTATCAGGTCACATGAGGGCACAAGGTCACATGAGGGCACAAGGTACGGGATGTTGTCTAAAGGTCACCCCAACCCCGCCATCGCACACCACCCTTCCACATGGCCAGGGGTCGCCAGTTTATTCAAAAGGCGGGAAAAAAAAAACAGCTTGTTCCGCGGTTTTTCCACTTGAGAAGAAAAGGCAAGAAAAGGGTTCTTCCAGTTCTTCCAATGAAAGCGGAGAAAATAAAAAGACATTTAACAATTTCTATTTAAGCCAATTACTTACACTTTGGGTTATATGATAGATGAATAAAATATAGTGAATAATAAAATAACCATTCAGGGACCCCCTACCTTCCCCATGCAATTGAATTATTAAACCGCATTTTATTCACAAATACAGCCTAAATGTAAAAAAATACTGGCAGAAACTGATTAGACACTTTTTCACCCAGCAAGGCCACGCAGAGACTCCTTGTAAAGAATTGACACCCCCCCCTGTTTTTTTTTTCAATTCTTAAACAATGTTATAGTCTCCCTACCCAGATGCCTCTCCCACTAAGCATACAACAAAAGAACAATAATGTTGCTACTTTATGATTTGGTTTAAATTAACAAATTGGCCATAAGATTTTACAGCTTTTTCATTGTTTGCCTCTACAATACAACTGTGATACTGCAGTGTTCGGAAACATTCCGGAAGAACCCTATTTCTTCTCGGAAAAAGAAAAACTGGAAAAAAGGGGTTTCTTCCAGTTTCTTCTTCTTCCCGAGAAACTGGAAGAAACTGGGAGAAATTGGAAGAAACTGGAAGAAATAACGAAATGTATTATGAACAACACAAATACCATCTTCTCTGCTTTGGCACTTCAAATCATCAAGCTACTTCGTTATTCTTAAAAATCTGTTTTGTTTTCAAATTATTTACAAGTTTAAGCATGTTAGTATACCTTGCAAGTTAGTAATTTGTTACAATTTTTTTTTGTCTTGCTATCAAATTATACAGATGATCATTGTAACCCTTTTCCATCTTTCATGTGCACATTTAATACTACACAGTTGTAAGTGTAGTGCAAACAATGAAAAAGCTGTTAAAATCTTTTAAATGCCATTTGTTAATTTTAAAAACAATCATAAAAGTAGCAACCATTTGTTCTTTTGTTGTAATTCTTGTCGGGAAATCTGGGTTAGGGATACTATAACATTTGTTTAAAGATGTGAAGATGTTAAGTCTTTACGAGGAGTCTCTGCTTGGCTTTGCCTGGTGGTTAAAAGTGTGTAACAGTTATCTTCCAGTATTTTTTACATTTAGGCCTTGTGAATAATGCGAGTTTATAATTCACTTGCATGGGGTAGTAGGGGGTCCCTGAATGTTTTATTTTAAATTATTTCACGATATGTTATACTTTTCACTCTAATCATATAAACCAAAAGTGAAGTAATTTGGGCTTTAAAAAGAAAATTTTTAAATGACTTTTTTAGTTTCTTCCGCTTTCAGTGGAAAGAAACTGGAAGAAACCCGTTCTTCCAAGTGGACAAAACCGCGGAAAAAACCGCGGTTTTTTCCGCCTGTGGAAGAACCTGTCGAACCCCTTTGTGATAGTATAAATGTTGCACATGGAAGCTTGGAAAAGGGGGTTTACAATTATCATCTGTAAGAATTTTGATGCAAGACAAACACAATTGTTAACAAATTTACTATACTTTCAAGGTATACTAAACATGCTAGAAACTGTAAAATTAATTTTGAAAACAAAACAATTGTTAAGTAACTGAAGTAGCCTTGATGATTTTGGAAGTGCAAGCCAGATGAAATATGGGTGTAATTTAGTTTGTGTTCATATCATTTCTTTTTATTTCTTCCAGTTTCTTCCATGTCTTTGATCCTCCCGTTTCTTCTTCCATTTCTTCTTCTCCTTCTTTTCTCCTTCCGGAAGAAACTGGAAGATTTTTTTTACCTTTTTTCCTTTCTTTTCTTTTCTCTCTCTTCCATTCTTCCGGCAGAAATAAGGTTTCTTCCGAAGTTTCCGAACCCTGGCTCCCAACTTATATTATTAAGTTTTCACAATTTTAGTCCTGTTCCACACTTTCCTTGGTATAATTTTAACACGCATTGGTCCACAGAGACATGAGCTTGCTCCCCCTTTACTGGGTATACAATACCGCAGTAGAACAATCAATCAAAGTAACTCACACTCACTCTCCCTATACACGTAATGAACAGCAGTTGTACGATGCTGCCACCGACACAGGTTTAAAAGTGTTTGTGACAGACACAATAGGTGATTATGTCATAAAAAACACACTGCACTTGGTATTAATTAGTTACACATTACAGATCAGTTCTGTTTTGTCTATCACTTTATAAATACAAATCATCAAGACTCGTAATATGGAAAACTTCCCCCATTACATCAATGCTATTCCTTACTAAGGATTGACAGAGAGAGTGTTAGTACTCTCCCATACGCTCTCTATCTCTCTTTCTGTCAAAATTTTAAATGGCCTCATTTATATCCACACACCACGTGTGCATTTTGAGGACAACAGACGTATATGGTATTTAATAACACCTTGTGCGTAAGTTTTTATCAATCGGCATCAAATGGTGTCGTTCCAGATCTCTAAATACATAAATGTCACGAATTGGCGGCGTTTCATGTGATTCTGGCCGAATGGGACAGATGAGAATGAAAGTGTGTGATTAGTGATATTTTCTGGATCTGAACGGATCAATGACAACAGACAAACTGCAATTAAGGTTCGCAAAACAATGAAGGAATTGGTACAAATGGAATAAGAAATATCCCGTTTTGTCGAAATATTTTTTTGGCCAATTAATTAATCCTTTGTTTATTGCGTTAAATTAATTAAAGGTCAAAAAATTTGATCCCTGCCACTTAATTTTTTGTTCATGGTCCACAAGTTTCTCAAAAAAAGCAAAATTTCTTAAAGTTCTGTGATTCTGATAATGCATATGGTGAGATGGTAACTTGTTTGTTGGACACAATGTCTTACAGAGATAGTGAAGGGAATGTTAGATTAGGCACAGTTGGCGTACGACGGGGGGGCAAGTTGCCCCCTCTGGCTCGAAAAGCGGGATGATATGACCAAACTATGGCATTTCACCCTTTTTTTCGGGCAATGTTTGACCAGTTCAGCCAAAAGAGGAAAAATTAAACTAAATTTTGCAATTGTCGCGGCTTTCGTCAAAATTCCACTTAATTGGAGCAATTCACCGGGGCGACATACCAATTGGTTGCGCCTCGGGCGGGACGACTTGGAAATTTGCCCCATTCTGGATCAACTTGCCTCGGTACGCCAGGAGGATTAGGCAAACAATGAGCAATTTCAGTGTGAAAATGAAAACTTCTGTTAGATAAATACACCCATACTGAAAAAAGAGGAGGTATCATTAGGTTTCACACCACTAATATGCTCCCATTGGTCCCTGTAAAAAAATGGGCGACGAGATAAGACGTAATTTTCTCTCAATGGACATTTTCTCAGACCTTAAAGTAACATTATGCTTGAAGATCATTCATTCTCCTACCGAAGTCAATCATGAAATTAGGGGAGTTATCCCCAAAATTTTTGAAGCTACTGGACCATTGAAGACTGCATTTGCACCGTGTATGTTATCAGGCCCCTAGGCCCTTCCACTCTTTAGTTGGCTAATAGCAGAGGTAAGCTCCTCTAGTGAGAAGGATGTTCAGTGGACCCGTCCACGAAGGGGGCTTGACGAAGTTTGGTGATTCTTTTTGACACAGAGCGAGTGTGATCCTTCATCCTTATCAATGTTCTTGAAAGACCATTTGCGGGCAGTTGCTCACCAATTGAGTTGGCAGTCAATGGACAGTCGATGGTTTGGAACTTCTGCCGGTGAGGCGGTTCTTAGTATTCCAGGCCTTCCTGCTGGAGTGGGTGAAGTCGATTCATTGGACCGTATCCTCCAGTGCTCACGGCGTTTCCTGTCCAAGCAGTTTGTCAGGTCTGAAGCCTGGATGAAGCTTTCCCGGGTTCAGAAGGCAGGATAGGTTTCGGTTTGGCTGTTTGCTCCCCCCCTTTTCCCCCGTTCTTTTTTCCCTCCCCAATTCCCCCCTTAGCGCTCTATTCCCTGGTTCTCACATGGGGGTGGTCGGCTGTTGTGGGTGGAGGGTGTTTTTGTCTTGCGTTCAATTGTAAAGAGTATCACATTCTCATCCCAGAGGGGGATAACTGCGACGGCAAGCCACGTGGAATGGCATTCTTTGGCTATTTAATAAAGAGTGACACAGTGTGGTAGAATGTCCTCAGGGGGGTGGTTGGTGTCGGGAGGTTTGGTACTTCTGAATCCACCAGGTTCTTGAACTGGTCCCAATCTGCCTTGCGGAAGTTCCATTTTCATATGGATTTGTGTATAGGTAGCAGTTTGAGGCTCTCCTGAGCGATCAGTGATGGTCCATGTTGGGACTTCGGAAAGCCGTCGAGAACAGACGGAATTATTGGTGTCCATGTTTGCAAAGCGAGGTTAAGGGTTTGTAGGACATATTCCAACGTCGGAGTTGAAGGTGTTCGGTTGCTTGGGGTTGTGCAATAGTTGTACACCGGATTTGAGGCCCAGTCCTCTAGGGTAGCTCATCAGGGTTGGTTTTCCTGTCAACACAGTTAATGCTATGACTGTTAAAAGTCGCCGGCATAAATGCAGGATGCACCATTAAGTTTGTAAGGAGTCTGCTTGAAGCCGAGGGTTAGGTGGCTTGTAGAACATTGGTGACATGAACACCTGCAATTTGGTATTGCCCATTCCAGGGTGGAGTCTGAGGTGAGGTTGGCAATTTTGTTTCCATTGGGGCTGAGTTGACTAGCAAAGGGGGCAAGACCGTGGGTAGCGCTCTGGTGTGGGCAGCTAGGGTGTAGCCGCAGATGTTCAGAATTTGGTACTGTCGGTAGCGGGGTCTCTGGAGAGAATCGCAGTGCTTATTGCGTATGTGTAAAGTGTTCGATGATGTTGATCTTTGCCCAAGTGAGACCTTCCACATTTAGTTGGAGCACTGAAGATGCCATCGGGGCTCCCCGCCCCCCCCCCCCCCGACATTGGTGAGCCTGCTTAATAAGGGCACGTGTGCAGCCTGGCATCAGATAGTGTCCTCGAGGGGCATGATTAAACATACATGAGATAAAAAAGACAAACATCAATAAAATAGACATACAGTGAAATTAAAAAGACAACAGATGTTAGCGTAGCTCAAGATGATTATCATTCGCCTCATCAAAATCAGTTCCGGGGTTCACAGAGGAGGTGAAATCTGAACCCCAAGACATGGTACAACCTATCAAAATCCCGTCTTACCAATGCCAAAGACAGAGCCAAAAACAACATCTGAAGAAGGCCCAATGACTGGATATTCCGATGGATGAGAACACAGACAAATAGTGTCCCCAGAAACATGAGGCAGATAAGAGGGACAGAGATATCTTCTCTGCCAAAGACGGTCAGATAATAGAGGGTGACGGTCCCTATGGAGGAGAAACCTATCCAAGGAAAATGCTAGAAAGAAGTGCAAATACCCCAAGTATATGGGACTGTGGAAAACCGGAGGATGGTTACATACTACTTTCCAAATAGAAGAAGAAGTAGAGTTTCTGCAATGCATCGTCAAAAATGCCTGACATCCTTGGGCATTCCTACATGAAAGGGGAAGGCTATAACCGATAGAGCATCCAAAATTGCACTCAGAGTGAACTTTGTCATCTGGCTCAGCAGAGCTCAAAGGCATCAGATAGAGTAGCTACAGCAAACGCAATAGGCTCTGGAGGGAAGTGGGATGGTGCGAAATGAGTGTTTTAAAACGTTAACCCCGGTCCAAAGTACAGAGACCTCAGAACACCAAAACACACTAATCTAGACAAAGACATTTACTACATAAGGTGAATTGTCCCGTCACAGAGAGAAGATACAGGGTGGCTTATCTTAAAAATGGAAAAAATAGCTCTGAAGGTGACAGCTCTGTGTTCTACAATGAACGATTCCTCTCTAGCACCCTTCAAAATGTTTCTTGTGAACTCTTTTGATATTCTCTACATTTCTGGAGAATTAATATCACATGAAAAGGTACTTTGTACTGCAGTTTCAATCACTGTCACCTACAACAGAAGATTTTGAAACATGATTAGTCATTACCATATTTCTTGTGGACGCTTCATATTTGTGTGGTGAGTGCTATTTTTGCATGGTTCAAGATCAAATTCTATGTGAAAATATACCGGTTCATGTTTTTAGAAATAATTGTATTGTGTTAGAACAACCGATTAGAGCAAGGGTGTCCTAGATCAGTTACATTTAGGCAAATGCTGCAAACATTCCTTTGAGGACAAAACAACAGTAATTACTTTTTCAAAAATATAAAACGTTTAAAGAGGATAAAATAACCAAAACCATTAGGAAGGCCATTGCCAGAAACCTCCAAACCCAGGGGCTAATTCAGGCCATTGTTTTGAAAAAAATTGTCTTAAAAAATGTGAATGCACAAGAATTAAAAAAATTCTGAGGTGTTTACAATGGACCAAAAAACCGTTACGTGCCATGCAGCGGCGCCATTGGATTCATTTCCGTGCTGAATTCAGGATTTGCCGTGATTGGTTTCGCTGAAATCATGATTAATGTTTCCACAGGCTACCCTTGTTTCATCTAGTGAAAAGAGAAAGGATTTGATTTAAGGACATCGAGTAAGCCTGGGGTTGGGGGGGGGGGGGGGGTTTTTTTTTTTTTTGGGGCTGTAAAACCTTGTTATAGCGGCCAAAGGAGATATCACTTAGGGTTAATGCGTGCCCACAAATCTAGAACAAAGCCAGGGGCCTTTGTGGAAGCAGCGGAGTAAGCCAATGTGTCAATCACAAAGTAAACACCTCTAAGTTCCCCTCTCTTTCCAGATATAAAGACAGAAAAGAAGTTAAAATACAGTATTGAAACTGAATGTGTAATGACCATAATTTGCTCCTTGGTTTGTTCTTAACATTCAAGTTGCCTCGCGGCACTCTTTTGAAAGCTCCAGAATGCGGGGTGTGCGTAAAATTCTTGCTAGATTAGTTCATTCAACAGCTGGTAAGTACATGGCTGACTTTTGAATTTAGGTAAATCCAGGTACCAACCTAGTTTTATTAATAGAAACGAGAAAAACCCTCCATGTCGTCATCAGTCCACATCATTTTTTAGCATTTTCCTGTAAAAGTAGTTCGGGTATGCCCAATTAATAATAATTAGTACGTCAGCCCGGACCAGTTTTGGGCACCAAGTGGTAGGTGGAAGAGTAGAAAAATTTCATTGCTACCACATGTTAGGTACATATGTGGGGATCATCGCCTGGGTGGATGTAGAAATCAGAAGTGGTGCAATTATTTTTTATGGGCCAAAAAAGGTCAAAATTGACCCAAATAAGGTAAAAATCATAGCATGGTGATTTATTTATTCCGACTTCATATTGAAATGCAATACTAATAAAATTCCCCCACTATATAGCTGTAGATTCAAGACGAATTTGAATGTTGGATCTGGGGTTAATTTTGACCCCAGAAAGGACCAAAAAGGGGTCAAAATTGACCCAAATAAGGTAAAAATCATAGAATGGTGATTCCAACTTCATATTAATGTAACAATATTTAATTTTCTCCACTATATAGCTGTAGATTCAAGAAGAATTTGAATGTTGGAATCTGGGTTATTTTTGACCCCAGAAAGGGCCCAAAAGGGGTCAAAATTGACCCAAATGAGGTAAAAATCATAGAATGGTGATTTATTTATTCCGACTTCATATTGAAATGCAATACTAATAAAATTCCCCCACTATATAGCTGTAGATTCAAGACGAATTTGAATGTTGGATTCTGGGGTTAATTTTGACCCCAGAAAGGGCCCAAAAGGGGTCAAAATTGACCCAAATAAGGTAAAAATCATAGAATGGTGATTCCAACTTCATATTAATGTAACAGTATTTAATTTTCTCCAATATATAGCTGTAGATTCAAGAAGAATTTGAATGTTGGAATCTGGGTTATTTTTGACCCCAGAAAAGGCCCAAAAGGGGTCAAAATTGACCCAAATGAGGTAAAAATCATAGAATGGTGATGTATTTATTCCAACGTAAACTAGTATTTCATTTTCCCCACTCTATAGCAGAAGATTCCAGAAGAAATGGAATGTTGGAATTAAGGGCAATTTGACTCCAGAAAGGGTGAAAAAGGGCTAAAAACGGACCCAATAAGGTAAAAGTCATAGAATGGTGAGTATAAATTCCAAACTTATAAGTATTTCATTTTCTCCACTCTAAAGCAGGTAAAAAATAAGGTAATATGGTAAGTAAAAATCGTAAAATGGTGTTGTATTTATTCAAACCCATCTTAAAATAGTAATAATTAATTTTCCCAGCTCTATAGCAGTGCTTTAAGAAGGAATTGAATGTTGGAATCTGGGTCCAGAAAGGGCGAAAAAGTGGGTAAATACCCAAAAATAGGGTTAAAAAATCATAGAAATGGTGTATGTATTCCAACTTAAACTAGCATTTCCATTTTCCCCACTCTACGAAGAAGATTCCAGAAGAAATGAGAATGTTGGGGAATCTAGGGTCAAATTTGACTCCAGAAGGGTGAAAAAAGGGCTTAAACTTGACCCAAATAGGTAAAAAAAAATAGAATGGTGATGTATTTATTCCAACTTTATATTCAAATGCAGTCGATTTCATGTTCTCCACTCTATAAGCAGTAGATTCAAGAAGAGTTTGAATTGTTGGAATCTATCTGGGGTCAAAATGGACCCAGAAAAGGCAAAAAAAGGTCAAAATTGACCAAAATATGAGTCAGTAAAAGTTAAACAAATGCAAGTGGTATCATTCCAACTTCTAGTGCCATTAAGAATGGAAAATGACAACTCATTTCTATTAAAGAATATATTGGTGTAGGTAATAAAACTATAATTTTGACATATTGGGTCAAGATACTCCCCAATTTAATATATAGTTTCATATGATTGAATCGCCTGACTCCAATACCCCCCAACTTTTAATTATCGTGCCCAATCAGTTCAACCAGTTTTGAATGAGGGCTAAAAACGTGATGTATGAAGGCCTCCTAGAATACTGTGTAGAATAATAATTCTGTCTAAGTTATATCTAATAATATCTAAAGTTGAAAATATTTAAAGTCCTACGATTTCCCAGAGTAAATGAGACAAATAGTACCTTTATACAGAAATATGGGAGCACTATTGAACTATTAATACATTTTAAAGAGTGTCCTTCATTTTGTTGAGCAATTTCTCCAAAATTCTTACATACTACTATTTCCCCAAACCAAACGAAATCTTCAAATATATCAGGTGGCCATCATTAGACATGGGACCATCTTTGAAAAAAAATAACCAAAATAACAAAGAATAAAGGCCTCCCTCACCAACTTTTTTCAAACGCGTCCAAAATCGGAGAGGGCGGGGCCGTCAATGGTTTTTTTTTACTTGGCCTTAATAAAGTGGATCTTTAATCAGTTGACCCAAAATGACCTAGGAAAGGGCCCAAAAGAGGTCAAAATAGGACCCCCAAAAGAGTGTGAATTAAAAAGCTATCAATTGGGCAATTTTACGGTGGGAGTTAATCTTTTGAGAAGAAACTCCATAGACAAATGTTTGCACTTTTGTCAGCTGGCAACCACATAGATTTGCATCAATCGACGAAACGATTGCCTGTTAGTAACCCAAAAGTAAACCATATTTTAGAAGACACTTCAGAGATTTGAAAAATATTTGAAATTTGCAGGAATAGCTTCAAAGTGAAGGATAAAGTCGTAAAATTCTCATACGTTACCTTTTCCAGCTGTAGAATTGACAGAAAAGGAAGGAAAAACGACAGTGTCCAGATACGAGCTTCCATTCAATTACATGCTCTAGTAAGTGTCCGTACGGACAATAAGACTAAAATCTCCGATCCTGTCCTTATTAGGTTGATTCTGGTTGATTCATTTGCCAGGGTATGTTAGGATTACCTGTACTTGTTACCACATGCAAAAATGCTGATTTTTTATGATTTGTTTCGATTTGCGATTAGCAAACACTGATAGGTGTCTTTAAGCAAATCTTGTGAAAAAATTTTAAAGAAGCTGATTTCAATGATTGGTAGGTAAAGTATCAACATTTACCAAAAAAAAGTGAGTGATCGTAGGGGGTGGGGAAATTGGTTTTTCGGTAGTCAAAGGTCAATAACAGGGATCAAATTTAAGAAATTGAATCCAATCATGTTGACCAAAAGTTACCACGTAATAGTTTAATCATAAGGATTCAAAACGGTATGTTTGTACTATCTGGGGCCGAAAGTTCTGGAGTTATAGGCTAAAAACAACAAAAAATCAATAAACATGTCATTTTAAGTTGTACAGGGTCAAATTTTAAAATTACTCCGATTTGGATAAAAAAATGGTGCAATTATTGATGGTCTATAAGGGATTAAAATAAGGAATAGTTTTGAGTGTCTTGAATGCTTAGTTCCCAATGTAGGGGGCACCAAAAGTCAACAATACATGCATTCATGGGGCTTATTGACCTGGTTTTCTCCCCTACTTCGGTAAGTAAGCATTTAAGACACTCGCGAAAATATTCTTATTTTTACCGATGAAACTTACTTTAGGGATTACTTATGTTGGCAAAGGTGGACACATATCATCGCATCTTTTGGACTTTTGGCGAAATCTGTGGCGTACTTCTTTGCAAAACGTCTTTTTTATCATGTATTGCTGCCTCCGACTTCATAGTAAAGCTGGTATCTCTGCTGCAAAGCATATCAGAGTAGGTTAGTGACATGCTACCTCTACTGGAGGAGTTGAGCCCAACGCTAAGGGAGAGAGAGAGATGGGCACTTCCATGCACGAGCATGCTCGGCACGAGACTTTACGTACTTTTTTACCTCTTACTTGGACATGAAAGAAAACCTCCACAAGAATAAAGGTCTGATTATAATATGTTCCTTGCTGAAAGCAATGCCCACCGAACTGTGCTCTATTCGTGCCACCCAATTGTGGTCAAATATGAGGGAGTTCACAATATATCCTATTGATTAGGAGTGTTGTTTTTCAGGAGTATTTTCAAAAAACTGGTGATGACTTGCATGCGTATAAGTTCCACCTAAAGGTCTGCAGCTCCCCTACATTGTCAATGTTCTGCACCATACAGTAAGATTTTTACCACACAGGCCTGTAGAAAGGCAATCTTAGTTGCTCTGGAGACAACAACTTTAGAGTATATACTTTACCATAATAATAAAAACAGTTAGATCAGGGCAGAAATAAACCAAAAGATCGATTAACAACATTTAGGATAGCTTTCGTTCTGAAAGACCAAACCTGTTTCTCTACTCTGGATTGGTTTTACTAGTTGAGAAAAAGGAATGAAATTGTGGCGTGTTGGGTAAAATTGACAATTTGGGTGGACCATTTTGATCCCTTTTCAAAGTCTTTCATTACGCGAAATGTCAGTTAAAGAACCTTAATTAGGAGGGCAGGCCATTTTTTTCAAAAGGGGACTTCCCCAAATTACAAAGGGGACAATTTGGTCCCCAAAAATGACAAAGGGGGAAAATCTGGCAAAAGTGGACTTTTTACCTACATATTTTCACTGGCAAAATCATTTTGGCCTTTAGGACGATTTATGGGCTTTTGGAATGGGAGCATCAGCCCCACCGCCCTACCTGGTTACAAAGCCTGATATGTGCTATTCTTGCCAATTTTAACAGAGCAAGACTGAAGATATGTAAACTATGCATTAATTGGTTAATATATTCTTGACGCCCAATTCGGTGTTATAATTTGACACCAAAATATCCAAAGTTTTCCAATTTGGGAGGTCACTACTGATAAAAGTGAATTGTATAAAACGATTTTAAAATTGGAATTGCATCTTGAAATCCCTGCCTTAATATTGAAACATATGATACCAAAATACAATTACTCATTTTTATCATTTAAGTCATTTTTAACCTTTTGGCCATTTCTGGGGTTTTACATTCAAATTCTTCAAGCTACAGATATATAGTGGGCAAATAATAAACTATATACATTCACATTTTAAAAGTAAGATGGAATAATAACATCACCTTTTATGATTTTTAACATAATGTGTCTAATTTTTACACCTTTTTTGGCCCCGATTCCAACATTAAATTTTCTTGAATCTACAGTTTAGTGGGGGAATGAAATCTTTATAAATTTCAATATGAAAGTCGAAATAAATAAATCACCATTCTTGATTTTTTTTACCAATTTGGGTCAAGTTTGACACCTTTTTGGCCCTTTCCAGGGGTCAAAAATAACCACAGATTCAACATTCAATAATTTTTCAATTACAGCTATATAGTGGGGCAACGTCAAAGGTTACATTTCAAAATTAAGATGGAAAAAAATAAACCTCCACATTCTAGATTTTTTACCTAGTTGGGTTCAACTTTGACCTCTTTGTTGGCCCTTCTTGGGTTCAAAAAATAAAACCGATTCCAACATTCAAATTCTTCTTGAATCTACAGCACTATAGTGGGGAAAATTAAATACGGTTACATTAATAGGAAGTTGTAAAATCGCCATTTATTGATTTTGACCTTATTGGGTCAATTTTGCCCCTTTTTGAGCCCTTCTGGGCGTCAAAATTAACCCCAATTCCAACATTCAAATTTTTTCTGGAATCTAGCTTATAGTGGGGGGAATTTTATAGTATTACATTTTCAATATGAAGTTGAGAATAAATAACTCACCAGTCTATGATTTTTACCTCATTTGGTTCAATTTTGACTTTTGGTCCATAAAAAATATTTCGCACCACTTCTGATTTCTACATCCACCAGTGATGATCCACAATTGTCCCTAACACCTGTACCATTGGGCATTTTTATCGACACCTTCACCCTAACTCGAAAAACTAGAGGCCTTTTCAAAGTGGCTGATGTACTAAATAGTCATATTATCAGTCATTTCTTGTAGGGTGAGTTCAACATTGTCTGCCTAAGCAGGATATATATCTATCGCAGTTTACAATGAACTGAATTGTTAACCTGAAAGCAATAATACAAATTTTTTGAAGAAGCGCCCCCCATTTTTCAAACTGTTGAGATTTAACACGGGTTGTTATTGGTAACGGCTAGTAAACTATACCTGGGAATAGTTAGCTCGAAATGTATATGCTCGTGTCAGCCAAAGAAGGAATTTTGTATAGACCGTATCAATAGCCGCCATGTTGGTGGACAAAGATATATGCATTCAGTACTACAATACATTACCGGTCAATGATCCCTGGGCCCAATAGCTTAAACATGATCGCTTGACAGCTTAGACACTATCAGTGATTGAAAAAATATTTTTAAATTTGCAGGAATAGCTCAACGGAAGGATAAGTATGTAGGAATTCTCATAAGTTTGACCTTTTCCAGGGCTAGAAATGACAGAAAACGAAGAAAACGCAGTGTTCCAAGATACGATTTTCCATTCATTACGTGTTGTAGTAAGTGTCCGAACGGACATAATGACTAAAATCTCCGATCTGTCCTTATTATGGTGCTTCTGGTCTTATGATTGCAGGGTATGTTAGGCTACCTGTACTTGTTACATACATGTAAAAATCTGTTTTGAGATTTTTGCGATTTGTGATTTAGCAAATCACTGATAGTGTTCTTAAGCATTGTAGTCCTGGAATTCTATGCATCTTGTCCACCAACACGTCTTGGTTGGGCTGACGTTCATATTGAATACGGTCTATAGAATAATTAATATCAGAGATCTTGATAATAATCAACAGCTGCTGTTGGAAAACGGCCTTCCAATATGAAATAGATGGGAAATGCGCCATGTGACGTGTGTCGCTCATCCAATTGTTGCGTGAGGTTAAGGCAAGTCAATTTAGAGGTCATTTTCGTGAGGTGGCCCCCCACACTATTTTTTTTTTTTTCATTCATGGAGGACGTAAACTTAACATTCCAGCTCTGCCGTTAAGTACAAACTGGGATCCAATTTCTAATTACAAATCGGCTTATTTTATGTTAACGTAAGAATGTCGTAGGTTTACTGATATTAATCATATTAAATGCCATACCATATAATTTGTTTTTAAAATCCAAAATTTTGAAAATGGGAGGCATCTTCCAAAAATGTGATGTTAGGACTTTAAGGGATTGATTTGGCCCAAATTGAAGGGTGTGAGGTATTCTGTTCTCAACACATTTCTCGTGCTCCATTGTCCCCACCCATGCCCATTGTTACCATTCCATATAGTTGTGCCACTGGTTTTCATTTCTATTCTCATGATAATTCTATGGAGAATAAGTAGTTATAATTAAAATTTAAAAGCTGTAACATGATGGGAATAGCATTAAAAATATCTCAATTAAAAGAAATTTTTAGGGATGCGTAAACTATGAGGAAAAACTTGGGGGAAAGAAAAAACAATTGGAAAAAAAATGTGCACACTTTGTACAAAGTATGTTAAAAGTTGGGTCATTTTGATGTGAAAAATAGCCTAGCAAAAAACTTTAACTTGCTGTCTTGTATTAAGCTGTCACATCTTAAGCACCAGTATTTTGAAAACTCTAGAATTTCTTTAATTGGATAATGAATACAACAAGCTTCATTTTCTAACACGTTAATATCTGTATTACAGCATAGCTAGGTGCACCATATTTGTAGTTAAAAGCTGTATGTGGTCAACTTTCATGAATACATGTTGGAAGCTCTTATTGGCAAAGAAGAGCCTTTGGAAAATTTGTTCTTTATGCTTGTGAAAGTGTTGCATTGGCGATAATAACAATAATGAGAGAGAGAATGATGATAAACATAGAAGGCTGGAATTCATGTCTATGAGGTTTTTTTAGGAATACAGATTTTTAAAACATCAGTTTGTCAGTCATGGGAAACATGGCATTTCAATTTTTTGTTGAAATTTCAAAAATATAATAAGAATAAAATATAATAATAATTTGATATATTGCCTAATTCAGAGACCTCTAGGTATTCAACATCAAAAAGCAACCGTGTTTGTTTGATTGATTGACAAATACAAATTCATTTCTATGTGCAAATAAGTATCTATACGTCACATCGACACAAAAAATTACCAGTAGAAATTTAAAAAATAGTGTGAATCAAGAGATAGAAGAGGAAACTCAGTTGCCTCGTTCAATAAGAAAATATGGGGAGACACCTGAACACTGTGAACAACAAACAAAAAAATTTTTTATTTTTTTCATAACCAAATTCCAAATTTAAAAAAACAAGGCGAACTTGAATTTACGCGATGCGTAAAATATGTCCCCGCCGAATTTCGTGATCATTTGGAAGTGACAACTTAATTGCACACAACACTCCCTTGAACTCGGGACCACTAGACCACCCCACTCAGGGCACAAAATAACCGAAGGCACCGAAGGCACCGAAGGCAATTGCCTTCTGTGCCCCTATCAGTTGCCTTGATGCCCTAAATTTTTGCCATTCTTGGCCCTATTCATTAACAAGTAATTGCCTTGATGCCCTTTTACACAATTGAAAATTGTCTTGAAATTGGCTGCCCTTTAAAAATCTTATTTTGCACCCTGACCCCACTTAAACCATGCAATGTCAGAATTGGAAGGTGGAGTGAAGAAGATTAGTAAGTGCAGTGGAAGTATGAGTGCGAGTGAAGTATGAGTGCGAGTGGAGTATATGCATGCAAGAAATGACATATGGGAATAAGCACCTTTAAATGAATGCAGCTTGATGGTAAGGAATAAGTATGACATTTGCATAACTAAACCACACATACATTGTTCACACAAAAGATGTATGGCATAAGCCTTTCATGTAGCGAAGGAATTTGCACATCTGATGTACCGTTTCAGTGAAACATTAATTGTGCATATTTAATTAGCTCATTTGCATACCGTACCTAAGCCGCATATACCTCATACACTTTCAAAGTGCGAAAACAATGCATGCCAAAATGTACTTCATGTGGCAATAGAATTTGCATATCTGATGTACCGTTTCAGTGATACATTAATTATGCATATTTAATTAGCTCATTTGCATACCTAAACTGCCTATATCATGCACTTTCAAATCGCAGAAACGATGCATGCCATAATGCACTTTCTTGAAGTGAAGGAATAATAGTATTTCATGTAGCGAAGGAATTTTGCATATCCAATGTACCGTTTCAGCAACACATCAATTATGCATATTTAATTAGCTCATTTGCATACCTAAGCCGCATATATCATGTACTTTCAAAGTGCGAAAACAATGCATGCCAAGAAGCGAAGGAATTTTGTGTGCCCGATAGAGTGTTTCAAAGATACAGCATACAGGGTTAACATTTTTATCACAGAATTCCAGGGTTAACATTTTTCTCACAGACATACGGACATACAGACATGCGGATGGACGAAGCCCATTTCATAGTCCCCATTCTGAACTTAGTTCGGCGGGGACAAAAACAAGGTGAACTCGTATTTATGTGATGCGTAAAATATGTCCCCGCCGAATGTCGCGATCACTAACATGCAATAAATATAAATGCAACTACAACACCCCACCCCCTCCCCAACACCCCACAACACCCCACCCCCTCCC